>CANSGD010000543.1:0-205847 GCA_947645195.1 Patellifolia procumbens | reverse complement strand
CTTTGGATAATGATAATGTATCATTTGTATAATTTACTGGAACCAGAACCAATAGACTGAATTCAGGGATAAAAACTTGTATTATAAGAATCTAGAATGTACTATCAAGCAAACCAGATGTACAATTGTTCCCAGCATTTTGAAAAAGAATCTCCAGTATTATTTTCTCAAATAATTGAAAAAAGAAGATATGGCACACCACAACTCCAAAGCTGAAAGGCTGAGGCCACAAGTTTATGTGTCAACAGGTTAAAAATAGAAGTCTTGACTCCAAAACTGACATGCAAAACCCTTAATAACTTCACCCACTGCTTTCCATCTGCCATCTCTTACATATAGCAACACCATCTTTCTAAGGATCCCTTGCTAATCTCATACACATCCGGGTTTCCTCTTCATTTATATGTTATATGCTTAGAAAAAAATTACATCTACAAAAAAACTTGACCTTCAAGATTGACATGCAAAACCCTTTCTAACTTCAGCCATTGCTTTCCATCTACCATCTGTAACATATAACACATCTTGCTAAGGATCCCTTACGAATCTCACTCACATCCGGGTTTTCTCCTCATTTCAATCTTGTTTGCCTCAAAGAAATTTACATTTACAAAGAAGACTCCAAACCCAACGAAAATTCGCATTCGGAAAAAAAAGGGGAGGAACCAAGATTTCTTTAGAGCTGTCATGTCTTCTCCATCTCATACAACTTCCTAGAACATTTGTTTCAAAAATCTATCTGTTCTGATAGAAAGAAAACCAAACCTACTCCCACGCATTTCGTACAAACCAAGTATCTCCAGTATATAGCTAATAACAAACAACAAAACACAGAAAATTGCAACAAGGAAGTGCGGATATACAAGTTGAAGTTACTGCATACCCTATCAAATATATGCGCAAGTAAACCGCTGAATCCAACCCAGCATGCTCAATGAGCTCTGATTCGGGCATTCTTATAGCATCCGGCATCCAATTTAAGAATCTCAAATATGACTTGAAGTCCAAGTTGACAACTTTGCTCACAAAAGCTCCTGTGTGAAGTGGGCTGCTCCTTAAGCCCTTGAGGTACCATTTTGGAAAATAAACTCTATCGTTGAAAGGTTGAATCCTCAGAAGGGCAAATAACATCAAGAAGACAAATGCACTCAAAAGATTGAAGCCAGCAGAAACCGATATATCTGATACAGAAGCCATCCTACTTCTTCAGGAGTTTGTCACCTTCTAACAAACTTCCTTTCTGTGTTGAAGGAATATCACCCACAATAACTGGATCTACATCAAAAAAAATTGAGAAGAATGTTAGAACTTAAAGTAAGAGTACACATGAAAACCAGTACAGATTTCCTCAAGAACTCTATAGGAGTGCGACAAATAGTTAGCAGAAATATATCATTACTGGTTAATAGTAGCCTCAAACAAAATTTCAAGAAAGGCCCATATTGATAAATGCATAAGCTATTCAAAACGCTCATGACTATCACTCACGCAGTCACCATGAGATCTAGAGCTTTTAGATGCTCAGAGAATTACAAGAAACAAATTTCACATCCCCTTACAATTTCTTATAGCCTCATATACAAGCATAAAGTAAATAGACGGCTGATAAATTGATTTCAGTATTGCATAGAACAAATAAAATGCACTATAACACAATACCAAATATATTGATTTGTATTAAACACTACTAAATCTGTACTGATTCAAATGACAGGCCAGCTCTACAAAGCACTAACAGCAATTACTAGAAATTGACAAAACTGTAAGTATAGCATTCCTGCTGACCTCATACATAAATAAAAAAAAAAAAAAAAAACCAATGTGTAGTTTTTACCTATCAATTTTCCATAATTTGTACCATTACATAATCAAAGATATGAATAGTCAAAGTAGAGCATTAGAGACCACGAAATTACAAGAGTTGCAAGTATGGAGCTGAGTAAGTAAAGTATCATCAGAATTTTGGGTACAACCGCCCCCTCCTCAACAGAATTACTCATACAAAACTTTATATAAACATATAAACACTCCTAAAGCATAATTCAAACTGAAAAATGATCAGAAGAAGTACAATTTCTTCGAAATTGCAGCACACTTCAAGTAAAAGTACCTATGTTACTCAGACACGGATTGAGTGTCTACTCGGATACGGGTGTCCAAGTGTCCGACACGGCTATTTTGTAGAAAAAATTCAAGTTTTTAGTTTAAAATGAAGTATCCAAGTGAAGTGTCGTGTCGGACACGACACGACACCCGATTTTTGAGGTAAATGAAGGTGTCGAGGTAACATAGAAAAGTACCCAAATTAGCTGCCAAATTGTAAATAAACTGTTCAGTTTGTGCCAAAACAATCCAGATTTCTGCTCACCTCGAACATAAGAAATCTAAAACCAATTTCAATATGTAGATTTTAAATATCAAAATTTCATAATTTATTCTAATACATAATTGAAGATATGAATTGTCAAACCAGTGTATCAGAATCAGACACCACGGAAATTACAAGTATTACAAGAATTATGGAGCAGAACGCCCTCCCCAACAGAATTAATATAAAAACTCCTAGAGCATAATCCAAACTGAAAAAATGATCAAAAATCAAAAGAACTACGATTTTTCAAGTAAATTAGCGGCCAAAATTGTGGATAAACTATTCAGCTTTTGCCAAAACAATCCAGATTCCTGTTGACCTCATACATAAAAATCTAAAACCAATTACAACAGTCAACATGTACCTTTAAACATCAAAATTTCATAATCTATACTAATACAGACCGCGAAATAACAAATGTTGCAAGAATTATGGAGCCGAACCCCCCCTCCCCAACAGAATTACTCATATAAAAACTCCTAAAAGGCTAAAACATAATTCAAACAGAAAAAAAATGATCAAAAAACAAAAAAGAACTATGATTTCTTTGAAATTACAGCACATTTCAAGTAAAAGTATCCTAATTAGCTGTCCAAACATGGATAAACTGTTCAGCTTTTACCAAAACAATCCAGATTCCTGTTGACCTCATACATAAAAATCTAAAACCCAATTTTAACATGTAACTTTAAACCTCAAATATTCATAATCTATACTAATACAGACTGCGAAATAGCAAGTGTTGCAAGAATTATGGAGCCGAACCTCCTCCCCAACAGAATTACTCACATAAAAACTCCAAAACCATAATTCAAACTGAAAAAAATGATCAAAAAACAAAAAAGAACTATGATTTATTTGAAATTACAGCACATTTCAAGTAAAAGTATCCAAATTAGTTGTCCAAACATGAATAAACTGTTCAGCTTATACCAAAACAATCCAGATTCCTGTTAACCTCATACATAAAAAGCTAAAACCCAATTTTAACATGTAACTTTAAACATCAAAATTTCATAATCTATACTAATACAGACCGCGAAATAACAAGTGTTGCAAGACTTATGGAGCCGAACCCCCTTCCCATCAGAATTACTCATATAAAAACTCCTAAAGCATAATTCAAACTGAAGAATATGATCAAAAAAACAAAAAAGAACTATGATTTCTTTGAAATTACAGCACATTTCAAGTAAAAGTATCCAAATTAGCTGTCCAAACATGAATAAACTGTTCAGCTTTTACCAAAACAATCCAGATTCCTGTTGACCTCATACATAAAAATCTAAAACCCAATTACAACATGTACCTTTAAACATCAAATATCCATAACCTATACTAATACAGACTGCGAAATAACAAGTGTTGCAAGAATTATGGAGCCGAACCCCGCTCCCCAACAGAATTACTCACATAAAAACTCCAAAACCATAATTCAAACTGTAAAAAATGATCAAAAAACAAAAAAGAACTATGATTTCTATGAAACTACAGTACATTTCAAGTAAAAGTACCCAATTGAGCAGCCAAAAAAACCCAGATTTCAACAGAAAAAACTACAGAAAAACAGCAAATCAAAAAAAGGAACTTACTTTGTGGGTGAATTCCACCTGAAAAAATGATCTTCAAAACCTGCAAAGAATATAAGAAATTTCCCACAAATGAAAGGAAGACAAAGATAGAAGCTTTGCTCACAAGGGTATGTTTGGATTTGGCTTAAATGTTGAATCAAAGAAAAGGGAAATATTCCTCCTCTTGTAAAGCAAAACCCCACAAGTGGGTATAGTTTTCCGCCCAATCAAACGGAGCCTAAACTCGATTCGATGAAATAATTTAAGAAAAAAATAAATAAATACTCCTCTCTCTTTCACACACACAGGATAAAGACTGTGGATGAATTGAGAGAGGAGAGAAAAGATTGATCTTGAGAGATCAGACAGAAGTTGCAAAACAAGAAAGAAACGAAATGATAACGGATTTTGATGAGGGAAAGATATATAGTAATGTTAATTAATTATGTCTTAGTTGTTACTAAAAACAGACAGATTTATTAACAACGTTTCGAATTATACATACACGTTGCTTACACTTTAATTTACCTAGAATAAGAAAAATATACCCTTCATTTAATGTGGGAGATTGGGGATGGGAAGATGTAAAAGTTTGGAGTTCAAATCTTTTAAGGTGTTTACCAATATAAATTTTATTCCCTTCGTCCTACAATGTTCTTCCCATTTCATAATTTTATATCTCACATATATTTAAGAAATCGGAAGAACTTTATGAGATGGAGGGAGTATTATATATCTGAGTGTATCATAAATATGATATATTTAACATTATTTTTTGTTCAAATAGTTTTAGGTGTTCCATGAGCATGATATACCCAAAGGTATTTTTTGCTCAAATAGCTTCGGATGTACCATGCTCACAGTATACCCGGGTGTATGATGCATAATCTCGTTTGCCAATAGGTGGGTGGTGATATACTAATGTTTTTTTATGAGCATTGGTATGAGTGGCTGTTTTTAGTGGTTTGTTTGGCCATTTGTGTAATTATTGGAGGTTAAAAATATTATTTGGTAAAAGCAGCGGTTAGTGTTAGCTGTTTAGTACAAAAAAGAAGCAAAAGCTAAAAGCTAAGAAAAATCTAGTAAAATCAACTTGTGCCTTAAAAGTTGCCTTTTCAACCATTTTAAAATTCATTTATCAAACACATTTTTGGTTGTTTAACCACAAACAAAAGTTCAAAATCCAAAAGTCATTTGCCAAACACCTCTTGTCGAATCAAAATATTTGGGATGTAAAATAAGGCTGCAAACGAACTGCTTATTTGATTGTTCAAAAAATCGAGCTTGATATAAGAAACATAGGTGTTCTAACATGGCCGATCTTTTCAATTTCCTTGTCCGAGCTTGGTTTGTTAAGTTTTAGGCTAGCTTGATCTCGACTTGAGCTTGCTCGTTTACATGTCGAGCTCGACCTCGACCTTGGACGAGTTGTATTCAAGCTTATGCTAATAAAGAAGCTACACAAATTATATCATACACACCCATATAAATTAAGAAAGTTGTAAATATTTACTAATAACATCAGACAATGCCTTATTTTAGGACTTTGTTTTGCAATTTTTTTGAAAAAAGTATTAATGCTTTTGGAGTACCTTTTAAAATAAACGAGTTTTCAAGTACTGAACAAGCTTATAAACAAATTCAAAACAAGATATTCGTGAGTTTTGGCGAGTCGAATGCATAGGTGTTAGAGCTTGGCTCAAATTGCCTTACGAGTTGTCGAGTTTTGCTCGAGTTTTCATGAGTCAGTTCGCAAAAAACATTGGCTCATTTTCACCCTTAATATAAATCCTTATAACAGAAGTAAGACGTAGCAAAAATAGTTTTGAACATAAAATTTTCTATCTTACACTCGGATATAAGATGAATGAACACCAATAGTATAAATATATAACCTCATGAAATCGAAGAGAAACTTAAACCAATTCACTATCTACATACAATACATATGTACATGCATGAATACTGTACAATGCATGTGATAATATGAGCTAACTTACTTGACTAATAACGCAGTTAATAATGTCGGCAAGTTAGCTCCAACGGCTACATGCATCCAAGTCTGATGTCATTAAATTATAATTTATGGTGAAAGACAAAAAGGTGGCGCGTGAGGGACGTGTTTTATACGTGTTACATTTCTTTGGTAGCCACCTCATTTCAGATATGTAACATCTAGTGGGCCATCCCATCTTCTTGCGTTATTTTCACTAGCTGGCGTCTAATGAAAAAACATAAAATATCAATCTCTTCCAATAGCTTAGGGTTCGAATCTTGGCAACCTCATTTCCAACTTGTGATTGGTGAAAATGTTTAGCCTTAGTGAATGTAAGTTTAATATAGACCCGGTCTATAATAAACTTATTGTAGACCAGGTCAAGTCCCGAAAGTTAAGGTTTTTTTTATCAAAAGTTAAATTATAGCTCATCAAAAGTTAAGGTTTCTTTAGCAAAAGTTAAGATTTTGTAATTAATAGTTAAGGTTTTGTAATAAAAAGTTAAGTGTTATAAATGAAAAGTTAAGTTTTTTAAGCAAAAGTTAAGATTTTATAATTAAAAAGTTAAGGTTTATCAATCAAAAGTTAAGTGTTATAAATGAAAAGTTAAGGTTTCTTAACAAAAAATTTAGATTTTATAATTAAAAGTAAAACTAATATTTGTCTTGTTCTTTGTTCTATTGCCTTTGACATAACAAATATTTCAAAATCATACTACTCTTTCCATTTTGCAGTTTACAAAAACCATAATCTTAATACTAGATGAATGTCAAGTATCAAGTGCCAATAAATAGCAACTAGAATCACACTCTATTCCACCAAATCACATTAGTTACAGTAATAATCTCATAAATCAAACAAAAAAAATAAAAAATCCCTAAAAAGCAGCAAAAACTTACCTCGAATCGGCAACAGAAGAAGACGATTGAACAGACTTCTCAACTTGATTAGAAGAAGACTGAATTTCAGATCTAAAATGCAAAAAATTCAGGAAAATTCAGCTCAAGTTTCATGGCTTGTTTAGCAAAAAATTCAGAAAATGAGGTTGTAGTAGATAGAGCTTCGTCGGCGAATTTAGAGGAGACATCTCCGGTGATTGGTGATCGGATTCCAGCGAATTTGGAGAAGAAAGGAAGTGGAAGAGAGGAGAGAGAAAGTTGGGGGTTGAGCAGGGGAAGCGGCCGACCAAATATTGAGAAGAAAAATAATGGGTCTACACTATTTCTATTGTGGACCCAGTCCACCTAAGTCCTTCACCCTTAGTGAAATCATCGCACGTTGATATGGCGTCATTATACCTCTCTATGTTGCGTATCAGTTTAAGTCACACGTCAAAACATCACTTTTCTATTAGTCTTGCTAAGGATGTCAAAATAAACGGACGGGTGCGGAATCTCCTCCAGCATATCCATACCCAGCTAAAATTCACATATCTAGCACCTAGGCCACCTACCTAGGCCACCATCTATGGCGGTTATAAGTTTCATATCTACACGTGGGAATGTCCTTAAAATCATTCTTATCCCTACTATCTAACTAGGTAACCCATTCACCTTATACCTACTCATAACGGCATGTCCAATATTGTTTAAATAACGAGTTCTATGGATCATACCATGAAAAAATACTTCATACTACTTGGTTAAAGTGACGATTTCTCCAATTTTGTCATGTTATGAAATGGAGTAATGAATTCATAGGCTTGAGTTAATATACCCACTACCCATGGCGACGAGTATAACTTTTATACTCATATCCACCCACCATCCACCAAATCTAATACCCATTGCTGCCCCAAGTAGCCTAGGTACGGTGCGAAATCCACCAAATTTTACCTCTATATCATCCCAAAATACAAAAAAAAAGATTTGAACTCATGACTGACACGGTCGTTGCACGTGCCCAATTAATACCTAACTTAGCCTAATATAGGGTAAGGAAGGGTCGATTCCACAAGGAAGTAAGGATTAGCAAGGGTTGAAAGCGATTAAGCGAGCTAAGCCTATTTTGAGTGATTTTTAAGAATAATTGATTAACTAAGAAAATAAGAACTAATTAGCTAACAATTAAACTAAGTGATTTGGAATTAAACTAAATGATTTGGGTTTAAAAAATATAAGAAGACACTAGGGATAGGGGAATCGCTAGTTAACCAATTGCTAACCTATTCGTCAAGCCAAGGGGATTCATTAGGTTCAACTAAGGGACTAAGGTCGCTCATATGTTTCCTAATTACTCTCTCGAGCTAATTAGGAGGACTTAATCAACCAATTTTACCTATTCTCATGGTAAAATCAATTGCTCAAGTATTTCCACAACTCGTAGCGATTCAATTAAGGTCCTAGGTAGCCTAACACCTATTCTCATGGTGAAGTCATCCTATTGACTAACCTAAGGTCTATCAAAAGCTTCATCTCTCAATCCTTCACTTTTGATCCCCTAATCTAGTTCAATTGATGATCAAACAATTAAACAAGCAATTAAATAGGTTAGTCAACCCAATTTCTCCTAAATCTAACCCCCTAGCTTGACTTTTGAGGTCAACTCATGATCTACCTAGTTCATCCCCTTCCCCTAGCCTAGAAACTACTCTAAAGCCATTAAAGAAGCAAAATGAAAAGCTTGAAGTATTAAATGAAGATCAAATATGGTAGAAATCAACATAATGAGCTAAACATCAACTAACCAACACTAATCAAAAGCTTAAATAAGATAAACAAGTAAATAGGCAAAATAAAGCAAAAGATAGAACAAATACTCTAAAATGATGAACAATAAATGGAAAACTCCATAGAAATACCTTCAAAAGCTTCAAAAATGGTTTCAAGATCTACTTTATCTCTCTAAAATTACTTCTCTCTCTAAAGTTTATCTCTCTAATTAAGTTAATAATAATTCTGGCATTAAAAAGATTGTTCATTATTATTACAAAAATGGGTTTTTATACCCCAAAGTACTAAGGGCAAAGCCGTAAAACATAAAACCGAAACCGTCCAAAAAAATCGAAACAAAACCGAAATCGACCGAAACAAAACCGAAATTGACCGAAACTGGAGCCTGGCCCTGGAGCGCCCGCTTCTTGTAATATGGAGCGCCCGCTCCAGGCTTGGAGCGCCCGCTCCTCAAACGCTCCCGGGTCGCTCCAAGTTCCTGCCTTTTTGTCTTCATTTTTTGACCCATGGAGCGCCCGCTCCCTCTCCTATGGAGCGCCCGCTCCCCCTGTTTGGAGCCTCTTTCTTGCTTGTATATCTTCAAAACACTCAAGGCAACTATTAGATGGGGAGAGGGGTATGCACATGCATATGCAACAACCTATATATACATCCTAACTATATGCAAATGAGCTAATCTAGATGCTAAACACAAGATAATAAGAAATGATGAAAAAGGGAAGGAAAAGGAAGTTAAATGACCTAAAATGCATCTAAATGCCCTAAAATTACATACAAATAAGTGAACCTAAAGTCCACTTATCAATGACCCATTACTTAAAAGTCACAACTCTACAAAACTACAACTATGGTACATCTTATGTTGCTAAGAAATTCCATTTTTTATGAAAGCTAATAAATATAGTTTTTAATAAGTAAATCCTTCTACTTTTAAAATAGTTTTTTGAAGCAGCTCTGGTCATCACACAATAGAATATACCAAGGCGATCGTGTATACCCCATCCGTCCTATGATGTAATTTACTCTTCTCACTTTTCACGGGATTAAGAAAATTGGAGCTTATTATGATTTGTATTTAATGGTGTAATTTTAATGGAGATTAAATGATTTTTCTTGTATTTTTAACAAAATTATAACATTAGCCGAAGCCCGAAGGTTTTGGTAACTTGTGCTCCAATATTATAGAATTAAATAATGAACAAAAACAACCAATCTAATCATAGAAAGTGAATAGTAAAATCAGAAAGATTTGAAATGATAACATGGTTTTCCGATACCTAAAAAGAAAACAAAAACCATATTATGAGACGAGGGAGTAGAAATTTGAGTGTAGGGAGTTGTTAATGTATATGCAAAAAAAAAATTATTTAGAGCCCGTTCGTTATCATTTTTTGTTTCCAGTTTCAAGTTTTTTTTACCAAAAACTAAAATATGATTACTATTCGTGTGGCTAACTTTATATATTTATACAACTTAGGTCCCGTTCAATTCACCTTCTTTTTACTGAATTGAACTTATTTTTACTGATTCATGTTGTTTTTTCTTCTTTGCACTATTAATTTTTACTGAACTGAACTTATTTTTATTGACCTGAACTTATTTAACTAAACTGAACTTATTTTTACTGAATATTATTATTTTAACGTGAACCATAAACAGAAATCTGTCAGTAATGTTGAACTTAGTAGGGAACAAGATGTATAGTAACCTAATGTGCACTAAAAAAGTCAAATATGAAAAAGAGGGTGAACAATATATTTAGATATGTTGTGAAAAGATGAATACAGAAGTAAGAGAGAAACTAGACAGAAGAGAGAAATACTGAGGGAAGATTTCACTCGGTGCAGTTTGCATTCATCCTTGCATCATATATATAAATACAACCATGCTATACTTTTGCCTATATGCTATAGCATAGGAGGGCAAATTTTCTACATGCATTTATGACATGCATGGTACATGTTCTAGATGGCCATTCATCTTTGACATTTAACACTCCCCCTTGAATGTCCATCTTTTCTAATGATGCTCCTTACAACTATATCTCTTTATATGCTTAAATATAATGCCTCGTTAAAAACCTTATCAGGAAAAACCCAGTGGGATAAAAACCTGATCGAAGGGAAAAAGAGTGCAGTGCATATAAGAAATATAATACTCCCCTGGAATGCCCATTGCCTTATTTACAACAAAACATGGTGCAACTTTATTGTATTATATGCTGGTATTTGCTGCCTCGTTAAAAACCTTGTTAGGAAAAACCCAGTGGGATAAAAACCCGATCGAAGGAAAAAAGAGTGCAGTGTATATAACCCTCCCCCTGAGTCTAACGTAGGTTACTGAGGTGACGCATTCCAATCTTGTGCACCAATTGTTCGAGTCTCTTTGAAGGAAGGGACTTGGTAAATAAGTCTGCAAGGTTTTCACTTGATTGAATTTGTTGAATGTCTATCTTTCCTTCTTTCTTGAGATCATGCGTGAAGAAGAGTTTCGGTGATAAATGTTTGGTTCTATCTCCTTTGATATATCCTTCACTGACTTGGGTGATGCAAGCAGTATTATCTTCATATTTCAGTGTTGGATTATCAGTAACTAAATTCATACCGCATTCTTTTTTGATATGGCTAATCATTGTTCTGAGCCAAACGCATTCTCTTCCAGCTTCATAGAGAGCAATCAATTCGGCATGATTTGATGATGTGGCAGTTAATGTATGCTTCGTTGATCTCCATGATATTGCTGTATCTCCATAAGTGAATAGATACCCAGACTGTGATTTGGCCTTTTGAGGGTCGGATAAGTATCCAGCATCTGCATAACCAATGAGTGAAGCACTTTGCTTCGATTGATAAAATAATCCAAGGTCATGTGTTCCTCTGAGATAACGGAATAGGTGCTTAATTCCATTCCAATGTCTCTTTGTTGGCGCATTACTGTATCTAGCTAAGAGGTTCACTGAAAAAGCTATGTCAGGCCGAGTATTATTAGCTAGGTACATTAAAGCGCCAATTGCACTCAAGTATGGTACTTCAGGACCAAGAATTTCTTCATTTTCTTCTCGAGGTCGGGATGGATCGTCTTTCACATTCAAAGACCGCACAACCATAGGAGAATTTAATCGATGCGCTTTATCCATGTAAAAACGTTTTAAGACCTTTTTCCGTATAATTTGATTGGTGAATAAAGATTCCGTCCTTCAAATGTTCCATTTGTAATCCAAGGCAAAATTTTGTTCTCCCAAGGTCTTTCATTTCAAATTCTTTCATCAAGTACCTTGCAGTTATTTCAAGTTCTTTATAAGTTCCAATGATGTTCAGATCATCAACATAAACTGCAATTATAGCAAATCCTGATTTGAATCGTTTAATGAAAACACAAGGATTGATTTGATTATTTTTGAATCCTTCTTTCGTAAGGTATTCACTGAGACGATTGTACCACATTCTTCCAGATTGTTTAACTCCATAAAGCGATCGTTTTAGCTTTATAGAGGTCATGTCTCTGGATGTGTACTTTTCTGGTAGTTTTAGTCCATCAGGGACTTTCATGTAGATGCCAGTGTCAAGTGACCCATATAAGTATGCAGTCACGACATCCATCAACCGCATTTGAAGTTTTTCGAAGACGGATAAACTTACCAGAAATCTAAATGTAGTCAACTACTGGAGAATACGTATCATAATAATCAATCCCTGGCATTTGGGAGAAGCCTTGGGCAACAAGCCTTGCTTTGTATCTAACGATTTCATTTTTCTCGTTTCGTTTTCTGACAAATACCCACTTGTATCCTACTGGTTTTACCCCTCTTGGTGTCTGAGTTATTTGTCCGAAAACTTCTCGCTTTTCAAGGGATTTTAGTTCTGCTTGGATTGCTTCTTTCCATTTTGGCCAATCTTGTCTGCGGCGACATTCGTCTACGGTTTTTGGTTCTACACCATTCTCGTCAGATACCATTTCAACAGCTATGGAGTAAGTAAAGACATCATCTATGACAACATTTTTTCGATTCCACTGTCTCTTTGTACAAGCATAATTAATCGAAATTTCAATGTTGTCGATACTTTCGTGTCCCTCGTTATTTGGAACATCTTTTTCTTTTTCTTTATCTCTTTCTCTATTTTGAATTTCATGATTTTCAATTGGAGGAACAATCATTTGTTCCTTTTCTATTTCATCTCGCCTTTTATTTTTCTTGGTTTCGAATCTTTCGAACCAGGTGGCCTTCCACGCTTACGGCGTGCCATAGACTCTTTTTCAATTGCCTTATTATCTATGGGAATTTCAATTCGTGGGGGAGCATTTTCTGCTGGTATATGTGACTTCGTCACTTTTTTACTGTCAACGAATGCATCAGGCAATTGATTTGCAACACCTTGTAAATGAACAATTTTCTTAACTTCTTGTTCACAAGAGTTTGTTCGTGGATCAAGAAAAGATAATTGTGTTGCATTCCATGTAATTTCTATATCCTTTTTATTTGGGTCCACTTTCTCTCCCCCTAAGGCTGGGAATAAGCTTTCATTAAAATGACAATCGGCAAAACGAGCCGTGAATAAATCACCT
This sequence comes from Patellifolia procumbens, assembly GCA_947645195.1. Lineage (NCBI taxonomy): Eukaryota > Viridiplantae > Streptophyta > Magnoliopsida > Caryophyllales > Amaranthaceae > Patellifolia > Patellifolia procumbens. The sequence goes on along the minus strand of CANSGD010000543.1, from coordinate 192,674 downwards.
GTCATTGGTTCAAGATATTTTATAATTGATGGGGATTCAAAACCAACATATATTCCCAGCCTTCGCTGTGGACCCATCTTTGTGCGTTGTGGTGGAGCAATAGGGACATATACACCACATCCAAATACTTTCAAATGTGAGACATTTGGTTCTCGACCAGATACTAATTGTAGTGGTGAGAATTTATGATAAGCTGTTGGTCTCAATCGAATCAATGATGCTGCATGTATTATGGCATGACCCCAAGCAGATGAGGACAACTTTGATTTCATCAATAATGGTCTTGCAATCAATTGCAATCTTTTTATTAATGATTCAGCAAGACCATTTTGTGTATGAACATGAGCCACTTGATGCTCCACATCAATCCCAATGGATATACAATAATCATTAAATGTTTGGGATGTAAATTCCCCAGCATTGTCGAGTCTTATTCTTTTAATTGTATAATCCGGGAATTGAGTTCTCAATCGAATGATTTGAGCAAGGAGTTTTCCAAATGCACTATTTCTGCTTGATAAAAGGCTTACATGTGACCATCGTGTTGAAACATCAATCAACACCATAAAGTATCGAAATGGTCCACATGGGGGATTAATTGGCCCACAAATATCTCCTTGTATTCTTTCAAGAAATGTTGGAGATTCAGTAGCAATTTTATTTATAGAGGGTCTTGTTATCATTTTCCCAAGTGAGCATGCTGCACATGCTAACTCATTTGTCTTTGGGATTTTTACATTCTTTATTGAATGCCCTATTGAGTTCTCAATGATCCTGTGCATCATTCCTGTGCCAGGATGACCTAAACGGTCATGCCATAGATTAATTAATATCTTATTATCTAACTTCTGGTTAGATATCATGTTTACTTCAAACGGACTTATATTAACATTGTATAGTCCTAAAGAATATGCTGGCAATTTCTCACAGATATATTTCTTGCCATTTCTATTTTCTGTGAGACATAGATATTCCGTTTCATCATTTATCATTGTTTCCAAATGATAACCATTTTTACGCACATCTCGAAAGCTTATAAGATTTCTTCGAGATTTACTTGAGTATAGTGCATCATCAATAGTCAATTTTGTCCCTTTTGGGAGTATTACACAAGCTGTTCCGGATCCTTCGATAAGTTTTGCTGTCCCGGATATGGTGTTGACATCACTTTGAAACATTGTTAGTTTTGAAAAATACTCTTTATTTTTCAGTATGGTGTGCGTTGTTCCACTATCCAGGAGGCATCGGTATCCAGATCCATTTTTAGATTGATCCATATCTTCATAATAAGAAACAAAATTAAATAAGAACATGCATATTTCATTGATAATTAGATGGTAGTACAATTCTTAAATAAAACAAACATTAAATAAAGGAAAAAATGTGAATAACCACCTGCACGATACATCTATTTCAAAATAACCACCCCATTTTTGTTTGTGTTTAAATAACCACCTCTCATTTCCTTAACTTTTTCAAATACCCACCTGTTAACGGAATTTTCTAACGCCGTTAAGTGTGATGCCCAAATTCTTACTAAATTATCCTAACTCCCTCCAAAATTTCACTAATTACCTTACTAATCTATCATTTGACTGGTCAAATCATGATTAACATTTTAAAAATCTTTTTTTATTCACTTTTACAAATTTTAAAACTACATTTTTTTGATATATGACACGCTAATGGACACAAATTTCTAGATAATATTTAATCGCGTTTTTAATACTCAACACGACGTTTTTTCGAAAAACGGACACCACTGTATGGCCATTATGGGCACGAATTTTGAGATTTCCTATGAAACGAGTACCTACAAGCCGGCTTTTCGGGCACGTACTTCGATGTTCCATCCAAAAAAATTGTCTCGAGTACGTGCCCGAAAACCCGGCTTGTAGGTACTCGTTTCGTAGAGAATCTCAAAATTCGTGCCCATAAAGGGCGTCCGGTGGTGTCCGTTTTTCGAAAAAACGTCGTCCCGAGTATTAAAAACGCGATTAAATTTTATCTCGAAATTTGTGTCCATTACCGTGTCATATATAAAAAATATATAGTTTTAAAAATTGTATAATTGAATAAAAAAATATTTTTAAAATGTTAATCATGATTCGGTGTCCGTTTTTCGAAAAAACTTTGTATTCCGTCCGAAAAAGCGTCTCGAAGTACCTGCCCGAAAAGCCGGCTTGTAGGTACTCGTTTCGTAGGGAATCTCAAAATTCGTGCCCATAATGGGCGTACGGTGGTGTCCGTTTTTTCGAAAAAACTTCGTCTTGAATATTAAAAACGGGATTAAATATTGTCTTGAAATCTGTGTCAATTACTGTGTCATATATCAAAAATATATAATTTATAAAATTGTAACATTGAATAAAAAAAGTTTTTTAAGTAAAATGTTAATCATGATTTGACCAGTCAAATTATAGATTAGTAAGGTAATTATTTAAATGGTGTTAAGATTTTCCGTTAAGATGTGGGTATTTCAAAACGTGAACATAAGTAGAGGTGGTTATTTAAATGCAAAACAATTTGGGGTCGTTATTTTGAAATTGGTAATATCTGACAGGTGGTTATTCACAATTTATCCTTAAATAAATACTTGATCAACAAGGAAATAAATATTTTCATAGCTAATCAATTTTCCCCTAAATTAAAATCATTTTCAGCTTCAACTCCATCCATAAAAAAATCGGAGACATCAAGGCTAGGCGGTGAGGTATTTGCCTCATTCACAAAATTGGCTTCTGTATCTTTTCCTTTATTTTTCTTAGAAGCCTGGTAGAGATCTACCAAATGCTTGGCTGTTCGACATGTACGCCCCCAGTGCCCAGATATACCACATCTAAAGCATATATCTTTTGCCTTCTGATTATCATGCTTGTGGTATTGTTGGCCCCTCTCATTGTTTTTGAAGTTATTATTATTTTTGGGGAAATATCCTTTACCTCGGCCTCGGCCTCGACCACGATTGTTTCCACGTCCTTTCCCACGGCCATTTCCACGCCCACCTCTGTTTACAGCATTTGATTCAGGTAGGTCTGAGCTTTCTACTGCATTCGCCTCTTGGAATGCCAAAGACCCAGTTGGTCTAAGATTATGATTCTTTAGTAAAAGATCATTATTTTGCTCAGCCACCAACAATACAGAGATTAGCTCAGAATATTTTTTAAAGCCCCTTTCTCTGTATTGTTGTTGTAATATAATATTTGAGGCATGGAATGTAGAGAGAGTTTTCTCTAGCATTTGTTCCTCAGTGACCGGATGATCACAATATTTCAGTAGCGATACAATTCTAAACAGTGTTGAATTGTAGTCACTGATGCATTTAAAATCTTGGAACCTTAGATTAGTCCATTCGAATAATGCCTTGGGGAGGAGAATTTCTTTATGGTGGCCATATCTTTCTTTAAGGCTGTTCCATAGTTCTTTTGGATCTTCCACCAATAAGTATTCAGTTTTTAGGCTTTCATGCAGGTGGTGTCTCAAAAGAACCAAGGCCTTGGCCTTTTCTTGTTCAGTGGCCAATTTAATTTGTTGGGCCGTACTTGAGCCTATATTGACAGTTTGATCTTTAATAGTATGCTCTAGTCCTTGAGCCTTTAAATTCATCTGGGCATCTACCGTCCATTCCAGAAATTTATTTCCGGACAAATCTAGGACATTGAATTGTCTTTTCATTAAATCTCCCATTATAGCTACAATTAGGTAGATAATAGTATGAAATTAGTAAATGATAACAAATCACATATAATATCTCCCCCTGATTTATATCATTTATAATTATAAATATTACAAAATAAAACAAAACAAGACATAACATTAAAATATTACAAGCAAAATAATAACTTACAATAAAAACACAGAAAGTACAAAAATAAGCTAAAATAACAAAAATACTTCCTAGAAATGCATATGAAGACAAAAAACACATGCATTTGCGCCGTTTCACCGGGGAGAAAGTGTGTGATATCATGGTTCCTACTTGTGTATGAGGAGAAATATCATTAATGCCATGAGAAGGACAAATAAACCGGCTATAAGGAACAAGTAGAGTTTTATTTTTCTAAAATCTTCCTCAAAAGAAGAAGAGGAGGGTGGAGGGCGGTTGTGTTCGGCGTTGGGCATGGTGGCCGGGAAAAATGGAGGAAGAAAAAAAAAATTGTGGGTTTGAGTAAAAGATGGAAGAAGATAAGAGATATGTGGTGAAATTGGGGATGGGTAATCCGCTTTTATAGAGGGTTATCCTTAACTGTACAGTTTGTTGTATATTTATCTACAGTTGTTCAAAGAATATAATGCAATAAAATTTTAGTTGGAGTATTTATGTGTACTAAATATAATTTGTTACTATTATGCATGTCGGTAAGTGTAAAAATGATAATAAATAAAACTACAAATGTCATATAAAGGAAATAACACATAGTAAAGGAAATAAATATGTAATACGGTTCTAGGTTAGCTACTCCTGCATATATTGACAATAAAAGAGCAAAAAAAAATTTACTACTATCAGCCAGCCATATAGGCGGCAAATAAAAAAAACAACCTGCCAAACAGGCGGTACAACAAAATAAAATAACATAAATTAAAGTGTCCTTGCCCTCCATAAAGGTGGCGTTATTGTCAAATTATTATTTAATTTACGGGCTAGTGGCATGGTGACGTTTGCTACTAGTTCCTTCCTGTTCGTCCCTATTTCTTTTATTATTTGGTGGTGGTGGATTATCAGTTGGTGGTGCTGGAGGATTATTATTGGTGTTAGGAACAGGGGTTTGTGGATTTTCACGAGTACGGACATTAGTACCGTTGGCGAGGTCAGTGCGAAAAGGATGACTTACAATCCCCCTAGCTGGGTTGGTAGCGAAAAGGACGGTGTTACGTTCTACAATTAAATGTATACAACGGAGAGAAACATTGTTGAAAACAACATTGATCCCGTTACTTTGTTGATCCATGTTAGGATAGTGAAAAGGGTGAGACTAGAAAAATTGGATACCGGAGTTTGAAAGATTAAAGGTTAAAAATACCTTTTGGTTTTTGTAAGCAAACTCGTGCTGATAACGTGTTGTGAAAAGATGAATACAGAAGTAAGAGAGAAACTAGACAGAAGAGAGAAATACTGAGGGAAGATTTCACTCGGTTCAGTTTGCATTCATCCTTGCATCATATATATACTACAACCATGCTATACTTTTGCCTATATGCTATAGCATAAGAGGGTAAATTTTCTACATTCATTTATAACATGCATGGTATATGTTGTAGATGGCCATTCATCTTTGACATTTAACAAGATAATAAATTAATGTGATTGAGAGGTCTTGGCAAAATAAATGCACATATCGAAATCTTTGAACAGATTGTGGATGCTATTTGTGATTGTGGGCCTTTATGGCAGTCCACTAAGAGAAGACCTTGCCTTGTATATATAAAACTGATCATGCACAATATGCTTATTTGGAGTTGTTTGACATTGCCAACATGATTATTGTTCAACTAAGAGAAGAACTGAATTCATACCCATTTGTATAACCTTGTTAGATTATTGCAATTTGCAAGGACGTTGGAAGCTGAGCATATTTCTATTCTATAAGTGAAGAGGTGACAGACACTAAAAATCCACATTATTTTTTTAATTCATAATTAAATAGAACAAATCTCTCTATAACTAACTTTTTCATTTTGAAAAATACATGTTAAACAAATTATCGAATTTTCCTTTCTACTTTTCATTTTATATGTCTTGCGCACGCATCGCGTGCATTTATACTAGTCGTCCTTAGTGTGCTTGGAGTTAGCCAATCGACATATGCATTCTTATGACCCGCAACTCAGTCCTAATATTCTCCTTGCAGGTAGGGATGACAATTCAGTCCGACTTCGACCCGAGTCCGACTCGATCCGAAGGAAAAGTCCGATCCAAATCCGAAAACATAAAAGTCCGAATAAAATCCGATAGGAGTTGGACCTTAGGTAAGATCCGACCCGAATCCGACTAGAGTCCGATTATTACTTGTTACCTCGTCAACTAATAGATTAAAAATACATTTTAATAGAAATAATAGATTTACATTATAAGAAATTAAGTAAAACATTAAAATTTTTATATTAAAGATGTGTTTTGGTTATTTAATATTGTAATTTAATCCGAATCCGATCCGAGTCCGAAACAATCCGAAGGAAAAAGTCCGAGTCCGAATCCGAGAATATATAGTCCAAATCCTAATAGGAGTGTAAAAATCATAGTCCGATTGAAATGGAGCGAACTTGGAGTTTGGTAAGTCCGATCCGAGTCCGATCCATTGCCATTCCTACTTGCAGGCGAGTGTCAAAGATCTCTAATCTTCGAGATCAATCCACTATGCGACCATATATAACACTCTAACCAACAACTGTTTTCATAGACGACCAATAAAAGGTCTCATATATCACATTTTAATTTGTTTGTTTCTCATTCATGCACTAAGAAATTTTCAAGAGGTCGTCACTAGTTTCAAGATTACTCTCAGCCAAAATTGCTAAAACATGGAGTATCGTAACATAAGAGCCCCTTAAAAGAAAGGTGCACATTATTGACACGATTAGTACCAAGACTACCAACTGATCCATTTAAGCAGAATCACTAATTTGCATTATTAAATCAAGTAAATACGATATACTCCCTCCGTTTTTTATCAGATGTAACATATTGACTTTGGGCACTATTCATCCAATCCAGTTTACCCATTAATAGCTATTTATACATAAGAAAAAATATAGCCATATGTGATCTTTTGCTATTCGTCTCGATATACAATTTTCAAATATATTTTTTATAATTTTTACTGTTATACAATTAGAGGTATAGTAGATCAAAATTGTGTATCGATAAATGTGAAAAGTCAAATGTTACATCTAATAAAAAACGGAGGGAGTATTTTGTTTTCTGAACTTTTATTTTTGTGATCTTACATGATAATATAGTTCAAATCCATATCAATCCAATCAATCTAATCCAAGACAATCGAATCTGATCTCAATCAAAGATAAAATTTGAAAACCCATATATAAAAATAACGAATTCGAATAGAGATGGATCAAATATAACTTTTAGTGAATTTACTCAGATCGAGTCCAACTTGAATCCAGTCCTTTACCAATTCTAATTACATTCACAAAACCAAATAATAAGAATAACTTAGATGATTAAAACTCTCATATCAACCAAACATATGGGGTTCAATTTTTATGAACAAACTTGAGTTGGTTTACTATAAGACGGTATTAAGTTAAGCTTAACCTCAGACCAGCCCAATAAGTCTTAGAGAAGCCCGTGACGCGCGCCACATGCTAAGCAGCCCAGCCGAGTTGATTTTTATAACTTTTCGACCCAAAACCTTAACTTTTTGCGTTTTTTAACTTTTCGCCATAAAACCTTAACTTTTGCATAAAAATTCATAACTAATATCATATGTGGAATCGACACCCTTCACTCCATTAGCCCTATTAGTTATGGATTTTTATGCAAAAGTTAAAGTTTTAGGTTGAAAAGTTAACCAAAACGCAAAAGTTAAGGTTTTAGGTTGAAAAGTTAAGAAATCAATTTTTCTGGGCTCGTTAGCGCGTGGCACGCGTAATTGGGCTTTTAATTGACTTATTTGGCTGATCTTACATTAAACTTAACGTAAGACCGTCTTTTATAAGACTTTGCCAACAAACTCTTTTACATTGCTTTCATACCAAAAGCATTCATTAAACCAATATTAATTAGTTTATGTACTTGTAAACACATCATAGAATAACAAAGATTCCCTACCAATCATGAAAAACAATCAAATCTTGACTCACTTACCATCTTTAATTTAGCCATATACATCACTGTCCCCCTCTTCTTCCATTTCTTTATAAACCTCCCATATCACTCACTCAGTCACTCACTCTTAATAATAAGAAGAGAAAAAACACATACAATAATAGAACAATTCTCAATGGCATACAACGCAACCTCAGACGCACAAAAGACTGCACTCCTAAACCAACACAAGGAGAAGCACTTCACAGCAGGAGAAATTGTCCGGGACATAATCATCGGCGTATCCGACGGCCTTACAGTCCCTTTCGCCCTCGCTGCCGGGTTATCCGGCGCCAATGCTTCCTCCTCTATTATCCTCACCGCCGGCATCGCTGAAGTCGCTGCCGGCGCCATCTCTATGGGCCTTGGCGGGTACGCTATTACATTATTTCGTCAAACTTCGTAAACTTTAACCACATATATTTCCTGTAACATATTCATTTCGTACATAAAAAAAATTATGTTGTGGAACTTTATTATTAACACGTAACAAAAAAATATTAATAGTTAAAATTATGCGCATTACATAAATAATTATTAATACTTGTGGGGGTATTATTTTTGGTTAGGTATTTAGCGGCGAAGAGTGAAGCGGATCATTACGCAAGGGAATTGAAGAGGGAACAAGATGAGATTATAGCAGTTCCTGATACAGGTTTTTTTTTAATAATTTAATTTAATCTTTCTTGGATCATCATCTTTTGTTTGTATGTTTTGTTCATTTTGTGGTTTGCTTTCTTCCACATTTCAATATAAAAATTTTACTTTATTAAAAGGACATGTATACAACAAGATGATGACAACTATATAATGTTGGTGGGATTCACATCTTTGATTAGAAAATAAGGTTTGAAGTAGTAAGTTGTTGGGAGAAAAATCTTGATCAATTTGAAAAGGTCATCTATTTTATGTGCTTTATTTATTTAAATAATAAGTTAATGTATTGTTAGGGTTTTATTAGTGATTATGTTCCTTTTTAGTACTTCTTTCGTTTCCTCGTTGGCTTTTACTTTCACTCTCTCGAATGTACAACTTTGATCATTCATATAACAATTCAACATTAGCGCTAAATAGTATAACGTCATAGTGTTGCAACTAAAAAGGATTGGGGAATCAAGTAGTTTATGAAATTGTTGAACACAACCCTTTTTGTATAAGAAGATGAAGTAGAGAAAACAAGTATTAATATTATCAATCACGGTTACCTAATTTGCCTTTCGAATTCAACAATTGCTCAAAATTAGCCTACAACGGTGTCAGATCCGCTTGTCTCGATTTGCAATACACAAAGGAATTAGTGAATTAGGTAATACTCGAAGTAATGCTCCGTGATTTGATACTAGAATCAGTAATATATTACGGAAAATGCTCATTTAAGTAGGAATTAAAGGGTTCCCTTTTATTTGCGTAAGTAGAAATTGGATGACGCAATTTCCTCTCTATATACTTATATGTTTTTACAATTTAAAATTTTGAATTTTATTTAATAAAAGACACCATAAACGACTTATTTCATAATCTTATTTCTCTTCTCTCTTCAAGTAATTACTATATTATTATGCACAACTTCACATAGCTTCGCACGCATCGCGTGTATATAGCGCTAATACTTACTATATGGTGTGTCGGATAAAAATGCAGAGGCTGCAGAGGTAGCAGAGATATTGGCGCAATATGGAATAGAACCACATGAGTATACTCCTGTAGTGAATGCTCTTAGGAGGAGGCCTCAAGCTTGGCTTGACTTTATGATGAAGTTAGTCCCTCTTTTCTCTACTCTTTTCGCTACCTCACCCCATAACGAAACATTAGAAATTATGTATATTTAATTAAGTGTATCGGATACAATCATACAACCTATACTTTTGAAGAAACCGATTATATTTCATTAATTGAAAGTCATACGACATATACACTAGGCATCCAGAAAGAAAGAAATACATCTAATGGAAATATCTTAAACAACCAATTTCTCATACAACATACTAAGGTATCCTAAATTGCATACAATTTTTTAAAGAAGTGTTGTATATTATACACCCATTTCGTGCATACTAGCTTTTGTGATAACAAACTTGAATAGAAAACCCTATCTAATGCACATAGTACAAATATATTGCTTCTCTCATAGGATACTTAACACTACGACATGAAGATTAACGTGAAAATTTCATAATTAGTAAGATTACTAGGGGTTGTTGGAAGTCAGTTATGTCAGCTACATGCTTTTGTCACTTGATTTTTGTTGAAAAGTAGTTATAATCTTTTTAACAAATAACGACTCAATATTTATATTAACTTACTACTTATTGAAACTTAATTGTATGAGCTCTCCAACCTTATCTAATTATCTTAATCGATAGTCTCTATAAGAGATCAAAATAGGTTGAATAAAATGCTACCTTAACAACTTGTATTATTCTAACCTTGGTTTGAATTTTTGAGTAAGATAGTTTCACATCATTAAGAGTCATTCATCTTTACCTTAAAAACTTAGTTAAAAGTCGTAATCATATCTAACCGGGGCTCATCAAGTTTAATCAGGTGTTAACATAAACTAAAATTAACGATTAATAAGTCCAAAATTAACCTTATAAATTCAGCTTTCATAAATTCAGATAAAAATAACGCATCGTAAATAAAACTTCCCTAAAAAAATCTCCATGTGTAACCCACAACCTTGACATCCCCTATTCTTTTTCCTTACTTTATGTGATATCTAAAGTGGATTCCTAGTCACATTGTTTTGTACTTGCTAGTAAAAAAGATACACTAATTTTCATGATTAGTCATAGGAAAGAGTTGTGGTGAGGACACGACGACTAGAGTGGTTATGCAAGGTTGCTTTAGAAATTGTTATTTTGTGGTTGGATTACATATTGATCCCCTCTTTTAAATTTGTCTTCCTTTGCAATAGACAAATAGTAAAGGAAAACAAGGTTTTTGGCACCTTGTAACTTGCAGTTATATCACATGAAATCATAAAATTATCATCACTAAAGATTTAAACGGGGATGACAAAGGAAAAATAAGATTTAGACAAGTTTATCATTAAAATAATCCAATAGTTATGGAAGATAATAAACACTTACTAAAATGTATTTTTATATGGTTGATATATACTATGCTACCCCAATTATTCAATTTTTAGTTCATGTGACTAGCGTCTTGCAAATTAACTAAGAATATACTCTAAACATGCCAAACAATTGGCACTAAGGCTAGTCGTTTGAGAAATTTGGCTAACACCAAGCCTTAGTGAGTTACGGTCAAAACTATATATTTATACATTTGCTATGGTGCTAGGGTGTATTGTACACTCAAGTCACAACCTTAGAATTAGAGGGAGGGGGAGCCCGGGAGGGGCGATAAAGGAAGATTGTGAAGCGAATAAGTGGCCAAGTCGTGTAGGAATTGGTGGCTTTTGGGAGCGTGTGATATTAGGAGATAGAAGTTGCATAATACGGCTATATGAAATTACTATAGGGCGGTAATGTATTTACTACTATTCAAGCCATGTTCAATTAAGTAATCTTACTTATGATAAATTAAACTTATTCTTATTGAACTGAACTTATTTGTACTGAATTGAACTTATTTTCACCAATTCTCTATTGATTTTCTTCAACATAATGAGTCTACTGACTAATTTATGTCATAATATGTGAAATTATGAGAACTTATTGGATTTTATTATAAAACTCGCTGTGAACAACGTTATGTGAGGAAAACAAAACATATAAAGCTGCGTTTTTTAACAATATAATAAAAATCGATGGCTTATGTATATTAAGCTCGATTTGAAGATTGAATATTACAACTTTTGTGTTATGGAACATAAGAATTAGCATAATGGTTCCATCACCTTGAAAATGATCGAAGTGCAAATGTCGTTAGCCTGCTTCATGCATAGGCATAGCCATATATGCTCATTAGAATCATATGGATAAAGAATCTTACAAAGGCATTATATTAGTATAAAGTGAATATATATGACCTGTTATATTCTGGCTATGCTCTAGGCAGAATAGGTTTGATTATGAATTATAATTGATAGTTAAGCTTTACTTAAATTAACTTAGATATAGAAATCACCAGTAAGTCAATATTAAGGTCCTAAGAACACCACTTGATTCAAGCTCAAAATCAAGCTAGCATAGGCGCTTGGATTAATGATGAATTAATCAAAGCAAGGTAAACTCGAAAGTTCAAGGTTTATAAAACGTCTAATGATTTATTTAACTGAAAATGTGCCCTTTAAATACATGTCCTTGACTCTCTAAAAGATAATTACTGAAAATAAAAATAATAATTAAATTAATTAATCTAAAAATCCTATCTAACTAGGGTTGAAGTCGACCCACTTCACTCTCCATCATTTGTGACGCCATCTTTGACCATTTTCCTTGATATTCTCACTTATCCCTTCAAAGTAGGAAACCAAACCCTAATCTGATTAGGTTAGGCGCCTAAGATGAGCTTTGGAGGGAAAATGATTCCTTTTCCTTGATCCTTGTAGCTTGGCCGCCCATTTTGTGTAAAAGATAGACTTTGGGCGCCCATTTTGTGTAAAAGATAGAAGGGAATTTCTATCTTATCTCTAGTAAACCCTAGGCGCCATTTTCTGATATGTTAGGCGCCATTTCCTTGCTTCACTCGTCCATGCTTCCCATTGCAACCCTAGTTGACTTTCTACTTTCTAAAAATGGAAATTACAACTCAACTAAGACTTTTCTAGTTAATCTAATATGTCATTAAATTAACTAAGAGTACATTTTATTAACTAGACTCCTAATAAAGCAATAAAGATAGTAACTTAGTCAATAATCAATTAACTAAGCTAAGGACACTTTCAAGGGACTGAAAGGACTCAATACTCTTAAGGGAATTCAGAACATCCCTTAACACACAAGCAACCATGTTCTTGGTCTTGGAGTCAATGGAGCTAGGTGGACCTCCATCATCCTCTCCTTCTTTGGAGGAGTTTGACCTCAAACTTGGTAGCTCTTCTTCATCATCATAGAATGGGCTCAAATCAGCAACATTGAAAGTGGCTGAAACTCCATAGTCTCCAGGCAACTCGATCTTGTAGGCATTGTTGTTGACCTTCTCAATCACTCTAAATGGACCATCAGCTCTAGGACTAAGTTTGGACTTTTGTTTAGAAGGGAAACGTTCCTTCCTTAGATGAATCCAAACCATGTCACCCTCTTTGAATTGGACATCTCTCTTTTTCTTATCAATCCTCTCCTTGGTTCTCTCATTGGCTTTCTCAATCTTTCCTCTCACGTACTCATGTAGCTTTTGGATCTCTTTCACTCTATTTTCGGCTTCATGGCTATATTTTGTGGTGGTAGGGAAAGGGGCTAGGTCAATAGGGGTGCAAGGGTTTTGACCATAGACCACAAAGAATGGACTAAGGCCAGTAGTCTTGCTAGGAACTCGATTGTAGGCAAATTCAGCGTGAGGTAGCATCTCCTCCCATTGTTTAGGGCTTTTTGTAGCTAGGGCTCGAATTAGGGTACCTAGGGTCCTATTGGTGACCTCTGTTTGACCATCAGTTTGAGGATGGCTAGAGGTACTGAATTTCAGCTTCGTTCCCATCTTCTTCCAAAGTGTAAGCCAAAAGTGACTTAAGAACTTTGGATCTCGATCACTAACCATCGTCTTTGGCACTCCATGCAACCTAACAATGTCCCTGAAATACAAGTTAGCACAAGAAACAACATTGTTAGTAGTGTGGCACGCCACAAAGTGTGCCATCTTGGAAAACCTATCAACCACCACCATGATTGAATCTTTTTGGCGTTGGGTTCTAGGTAATCCTGTAATGAAATCCAAGCTCACATCCTCCCATGGTGCTTGAGGAATAGGAAGAGGCATAAACAACCCTTGAGGTAGTAAATGTCCCTTAGCCTTTTGGCATATCAAGCACCTCTTAATAAAAAACTCCACGTCTCTTGCCAATCTAGGCCAAAAGAAATACTCACTTACAAGCATAACAGTCTTTTCTATTCCAAAGTGGCCAGCAAGCCCACCTTCATGAAACTCCTTGACTAAGGACACTCTCATACTGTGCCTTGGAATGCAAAGGCGATTTCCTTTAAAAAGAAACCCCTTTAAGAGATAAAAATTACCATTTGGACGATTATGACACTTTTCAAACAAAACTCCAAAGTCCTTGTCCTCTACATAACACTCTTTCAATAGCTCAAGCCCCATCACCTTAGGGCTTAAGGTAGAAAGCAATAGGTACCTCCTAGATAAGGCATCAGCGCCTTTATTCATCTTCCCTGCTTTGTGCTTAATAGTAAAATGGAATGTTTGGAGGTATTCCACCCACTTAGCATGTCTAGGCTGCAACTTCTGTTGGCTTTGGAGGTACTTAAGCGTCTCATGATCTGAATGGAGAATAAACTCCTTTGCAATGAGATAGTGTCTCCAATGGTCCAAAGCACGAACCAAAGCATATAATTCTTTGTCATAGGTCGAGTACTTTCTCTTTGCCTCGTTCAACTTCTCACTAAATTAGGCCAAAGGCCTTCCATTTTGAGACAAAACAGCTCCAATTCCCACGCCAGATGCATCACATTCAACCTCAAAAACTTCATTAAAGTTAGGTAAAGCTAAAATAGGAGCACTAATCAATTGAGCTTTTACCTCCTCAAACTCCTTGTTGGCTTGTTCACTCCACTCAAACTTATTTAACTTTGTGATCTCTGTAATTGGAGTCATGATAGCACTGAAATTGCGGACAAACCTCCTATAAAAGGAAGATAATCCATGAAAGCTTCGAACTTGTTGTATTGAGGTAGGAGTAGGCCACTCCTTGATTTCTTGGACCTTCTTCTCATCAGCCTTGATCCCTTCTTTAGAGATAATGAAGCCTAGAAACACAACTTGGCTAGAAAAGAAATGACATTTCTCTAAATTACCATACAAGCATTCGGCCCTCAACACACTAAACACTTGTTCTAAGTGTTTTGCATGCTCAAATTCATTCATGCTATAGACTAGTATATCATCAAAATAAACTACTACAAATCTGCCCAAAAAAGGCTTCATAGTTTGATTCATTAAACGCATGAACGTACTTGGAGCATTAGACAATCCAAATGGCATAACAAGCCACTCATACAAACCCTCCTTTGTCTTAAAGGCAGTCTTCCATTCATCTCCTTCACAAATGCGGATTTGATGGTATCCACTTCTCAAATCAATCTTAGAGAACACATTAGAGCCATTAAGATCATCTAATAAGTCATTCAATCTTGGAATTGGAAACCTGTACTTAATAGTGATCTTATTGATAGCCCTACTATCCACACACATGCGCCACTCACCATTCTTCTTTGGCACTAAGAGAGTTGGAACTGCACATGGACTCAAAAACTCTCTAATCATGCCTTTGGACAACAATTCATTCACTTGCCTCCTTATTTCTTCAGTTTCATTAGGGTTGGTTCTATAGGCAGGCTTATTAGGTAGCATGGCTCCTGGAATTAGGTCGATTTTGTGTTGGATGTCTCTTTTTGGGGGTAGGCCGTGGGGTATTTCATTTGGGAAGACATCTTTGTAGTTTTCAAGCAATGGGACAAGTAAAGGGTGATCTAGATTACTATCAACTTGTTCCTTTTGATCTACATTCAGTAATAACTCACGAAAAGGACTAAGTTCATGATAATCAGATTTTAACAAGGTGGTGATTGAGTGATACTTCTCTTTTGTGGAATGTTGTTTAGAGGTAGGGATAGACATGATAGGGGTTAGGGTTACTTTCTTTCCATCTTTAGTGAATGAATATGTGTTCTTGTAACCATCATGTATGACTCTCCTATCAAACAACCATGGACGCCCTAACAACACATGACAAGCATCCATAGGAATAATATCACACCAAATCTCCTCTTTATAGTTACTACCAATACTGAAAGACAATAGCAAACGGTTAGTAACTTGGATACCTTTACCTTGATTAAGCCATTGAATCACATAAGGCTTAGGGTGTGGAGTAGTTGAAAGCTTCAACTTATCCACCATAGTTTGGGACGCCACATTGGTACAACTCCCTCCATCAATAATCAAGGTGCACACCTTGTTCTCAACAGTACATCTAGTATGGAATATGGCCTCTCTTTGTTGTGATTTCTCCTCATCTACCACGCCACTCAAGGCTCTCCTAACAACCAAGCATTCACCCTCATCAGGACCAACAACCTCTTCTCCACATGCCTCCTCTTCACACACCTCCATGACTACATCCTCCGCCTCCTCTAGGGTTTCGTACTCTACTAGGGTTACAATTCTCTTGTTAGGACACTCAGAAGCAATATGTCCTCCTCCTTGACATCTAAAGCACTTTCTAGTAGATCTATTTGGGGTGAACGTGTTTGGGGTGAAGGTATTTGGGGTGTTTGGGGATTTTTGGTTCGAGTTTGGGGTAGTTTTAGAAAAGTTCGTGTTTGGCTTAGAGTAGGTGTTAGGTTTAGGGTAAGAACGAGCCACTTCAGCCTTTCCTTTGCTCTTTTGTTGTTTCTCCACCTTGTGAGCCAAGATGATCAAGTCCTCCAAACTAGAAAAGGGATGTAATTCAACTATGTTAGCAATCTTAACATCCAAACCACCAAGAAATCTTACCAGAGTTTGAGGTTCATCCTCTTGCACTTCACACTTCATGAGATATGACTCGAATTCCCTTGCATAGGTCTCCACTGAATTCGAACCTTGTTGTAGGTGATGGAACTTGGAAAAGTTCTCTTGAACATAGTAGGTAGGAAGAAACTTTGTTTTAAGTAGTTTCTTCATTTTCGTCCACTCTCTAATCTTTTCCTTTCCTTCTCTTTCTCTCTTGCTGCACTTGCTAGCCCACCATGTTGATGCATATTTTCGAAGCTTGAGAGCAACAAGCTTGACCTTCCTATCCTCCAGAATTTGCTTGTAGTCAAAGACTCTTTCAACAGTCCTTAACCACTCTATAAATTCGTCTGCATCTAACTTGCCATCATACTCAGGAAGATCCACCTTAAAGTCATTGAAGTTTCTTTGACCATTTTGGATGGATGGAACCCTAGATGCATCATCACTTTCTCCATCAGAACTCCCAAAGGGTTCGTCTCCTCTTTGTCTTCTCAACCGTAAAGATAAGCTCTTTACTTGATCCTGAAGTAAGGTCATTCTGGCCTCACTCATACGCCTCTCTTCCTCCATTGTTTCGAGTCTCTCCTGTAACTGTTCATTAGTTTGGCTAGACATTGTGTTTAGGGTTTGTGTTTGGACGAATTTAGGCTAGGATTTATGTTGGCTCTGATACCAAGATGTTATATTCTGGCTATGCTCTAGGCAGAATAGGTTTGATTATGAATTATAATTGATAGTTAAGCTTTACTTAAATTAACTTAGATATAGAAATCACCAGTAAGTCAATATTAAGGTCCTAAGAACACCACTTGATTCAAGCTCAAAATCAAGCTAGCATAGGCGCTTGGATTAATGATGAATTAATCAAAGCAAGGTAAACTCGAAAGTTCAAGGTTTATAAAACGTCTAATGATTTATTTAACTGAAAATGTGCCCTTTAAATACATGTCCTTGACTCTCTAAAAGATAATTACTGAAAATAAAAATAATAATTAAATTAATTAATCTAAAAATCCTATCTAACTAGGGTTGAAGTCGACCCACTTCACTCTCCATCATTTGTGACGCCATCTTTGACCATTTTCCTTGATATTCTCACTTATCCCTTCAAAGTAGGAAACCAAACCCTAATCTGATTAGGTTAGGCGCCTAAGATGAGCTTTGGAGGGAAAATGATTCCTTTTCCTTGATCCTTGTAGCTTGGCCGCCCATTTTGTGTAAAAGATAGACTTTGGGCGCCCATTTTGTGTAAAAGATAGAAGGGAATTTCTATCTTATCTCTAGTAAACCCTAGGCGCCATTTTCTGATATGTTAGGCGCCATTTCCTTGCTTCACTCGTCCATGCTTCCCATTGCAACCCTAGTTGACTTTCTACTTTCTAAAAATGGAAATTACAACTCAACTAAGACTTTTCTAGTTAATCTAATATGTCATTAAATTAACTAAGAGTACATTTTATTAACTAGACTCCTAATAAAGCAATAAAGATAGTAACTTAGTCAATAATCAATTAACTAAGCTAAGGACACTTTCAAGGGACTGAAAGGACTCAATACTCTTAAGGGAATTCAGAACATCCCTTAACACACAAGCAACCATGTTCTTGGTCTTGGAGTCAATGGAGTGAGGAAAACAAAACATATAAAGCTGCGTTTTTTAACAATATAATAAAAATCGATGGCTTACGTATATTAAGCTCGATTTGAAGATTGAATATTACAACTTTTGTGTTATGGAACATAAGAATTAGCATAATGGTTCCATCACCTTGAAAATGATCGAAGTGCAAATGTCGTTAGCCTGCTTCATGCATAGGCATAGCCATATATGCTCATTAGAATCATATGGATAAAGAATCTTACAAAGGCATTATATTAGTATAAAGTGAATATATATGACCAGATTCATAACTTATAAGCTCATGTCCAATCTTTGAGGTCCCCAAATTTGGCAAATTCCTAGCTAACCTGACTTGCAGCTTTTTACATAAGGTAGTTTGCATGACTGACTTTAGAAACCACTTTCTAAAAATGAAGCCAAAAAAATTTCTGCTAGTTTAAAGATACTTATCAGCAATTTTTCTGCTACGTGGCAGTGCCCTAAAGTTTATTACTGTAATATGGTAGTCACTGATGACTTGCTACTGCCACTTGCCCATTTGTAATGAAAAAGGTACTTAAATTAGTGCGAAGTATTTGGAAAGACGATATGATGACTAGTAAATCGCGATACTATTAATTAGTTAAATAAAAAGTAATAAAAGTTACAACAACGGTAAAAATTTAACTGGTTAAAATATATGTACTATTGTTTTTACAAGTTAAATAGTTATAAAAAAAAAACTCAAAAATAAGACAAAAAGGTTAAAATTAAGTGGTTTGACGATAACATAAATTAGACTATCTTACAAAGACCAGCTTATTGCCTAATTGTTTTTCATAGAATAAGAGTTATATTGCCATTTTCACTTTTAGCTCAGTGAACCATAGTATGGTATATAAAGATAATAGTGTTCATTCGACCCCATTGTTTTTCGGAAAACCGTTAGCTAAATAGCCTTTCGTCGTTTGTAACAAGTATTGCTTTTACTACAAAGCTTTCCATAGAGTGAAAGAGGAATGGTAGTGCCTCAACTATCCCTATTTGGCTTTTTGAATCTTGCGGTAACCTTTAACAACCCGGTCCACCACCACTTCCCTTTGCACCAACTTGCTTGTTATTGTCCCCTCAAAAAAAAACAAAAAAAAACTTAGCTTCTTATTGTGGTTAAGAAGATGGTTTTGGTAAGGGTTGATGTGGGTCAATTTGGATTGGTTGTATTAAAGGGGTGAATTATTTAGTTCGAGGGTGGGATGAGTCGGCCATATTATACTTAAATCTATTGTCTATTAATTTTATAATGTGAATAGGAGATTCATTCTGGTCGTACTCTCCTAGTCTTATTATTTTGTGGTCGAGTACAATTTATTTTGATTGAGGTTAAAAGTGAGTCATCCAATTTCATGCATATTATGTTAGTTTTGCCACATCTAGTTAGAAATCATGAGTCATGACTCATGAGTGGTCATTGGTTGTTCTAACATTTGTCTAAGATATTAGCTAGATATAAACGTTAAAAGTACTTAGACAGAAACTAGCTTTAATTTTAGTTAAATTTTGACAAGATTAATGTTTATACATGTCTTTGTGAACTCCCCAACTACCATGTCTTTGGTCAATAATCTAGCCTCAACTCCCCAACTACCATAATAAAGTGTGTCCTTAGAGTCTTAGACAGTGGGGGTGTTTGACAAATAGCTTTTGGCTGGCTTTTTTATTGGCTTTTATTTCTGGTCAAACAGCCAAAAAAAAGTTTGGTAACCGGCTTTTGTAGTGGCTGAAAAGCCGGCTTTTCAGCCAGAAGCTGCTTTTACCAGCTTTTATGGTTGGCTTTTGGCTTTTGCTTCCATTTTGTATTAAACAGCCAGCAATAACAGCCAATTTTACCAAACACTTTTTTTAACAGCCAATAATTATACAGCCGGTCAAACAGCCACTAAAAACAGCCGGTCAAACCAGCCAGCATATAAAGCCACCAACAAATAGCCACCGGCCAATTGCTAAACACCCCCAATATTAGTCAACCATCTTACTTTATTTTTTCCATTTGATTTCTAATTTCGTAAATCCTAAAAATACAAGATAGCCATATTATGCTTGAAAGAACCAAGACTCACACACACACACAAAAAAAAAAACTACTTTCATGTTAATTTTAGATTATTTTAACTCGAATAGATCATCTTAAAATAACTTTTTATATGTGTGTGCATAAAGCAACAAAGTGCAAAAATGAGATCAAACTAATATTAGTATATTAATGAATTATGATAAATATGTTGCAGATTTGAGCTAGGATTGGAGAAGCCAGATCCAAGAAGAGCCTTACAAAGTGCATTTACAATTGCTATAGCCTACATTATTGGTGGCTTAGTCCCCCTTTTTCCTTACATGTTCATCTCTATAGCAAGAAAAGCTGTAATTGCATCAGTAATTGTAACCTTAATCGCGCTGTTAATCTTTGGTTACGCGAAAGGTCATTTCACCGGCAGCAAACCGTTCAAGAGTGCTCTTCAAACCGCGTTAATTGGAGCTCTAGCTTCTGCTGCTGCATTTGGGATGGCTAAGGTTGTTCAAGGGTAGCACATAATGTATGCAAATGCAAGTCTAGTGTATGGTTTATGTTCTAGTGTTTGATGTGTTTTGTGCTCTAGAGCTTCTTCTTTTTGTTTTTGTTTTTTCCTTAGACAAATCTTTAGATATCTAGTTAAATTCATTCTCTTCAGATGATTTGATGGAGTTATGCATTCCTCTTCCAAATTTCAATGAACGCTCAAGCGTCCATCGCCTTGATCCTCCTCCTTCCTCAATATCGTCAATAAGAAAAAATCGTTCCTCCTCTGTCGTCAAACTGAACCTACTCCACATTTCCTCCAATACTCACTCAATTGCCCCATATTGAATGCCCCGGAGAATACCCGATGTAGAAAACAGTATTACTGTAGAGCAACAAAAAGAAAAACCTTGCATCAACTGAATTGACAAAACACACTCGAGATCCAAAGCTAGATGGATTGGAAGCCGAAAGCATAGCAAATCCTAGCCTACGAGACGGAAATGAATAATATTTACAAGTCGTGATCCAAATAGTTAATCCTCCCCTAAGCTAAAAACAGTATCTACCATGTCAGAATTATAGGGAGGAGAGGGTGGGTGGGGGGCTCTATATCCATATAGTAAAATTACAAGTTTATTCTAAAGTCTAAACCGAGTAACCCCATAGAATTTTATATAGCCTTATGTATATACTATCGCGTATTTATGTGTTGGCTCACAAGTTATCCTAAAGTCTGACTGAGTACACCCGTAAAACTTCTAAAAAGATCAACTGGCAAAATCGCTAGACGTGGAGGTTTGTAAATGAGAAATCCGCTAACTCACTTAGCAAGCCGAGTTAGTATTTCGTTCCAAAGTTAAGAGAAATAATTGTTTGTGTACTCTAGCCGATGCCGATAGTATTTAGAAATCATTGTTCAATGTATGCCCTAAGAACCAAAAAAAAATCTTTACTAGTCAAATCATTTATCTACACAAATCTTAGTTGTTGTCACGGATGAGATGATGAAACTTGCAAAGAAATAAAAATAAAAATTTGCAATTTATGACAAAGACCCTTGAGATATTTTCTACAAAATGATATTTTCTGATTACATTATATCAAGTCAATTTCAGTTTAGCTTTGTATAGAGCAAAATTGGCTTATTTGAGGTTTCACCAATGGAGTCCTCTGCTATATTCAGGCTTTCTTCACCTCCCTCTTTTCTATCACCAAGGCCATCCAACACCAAATCTCTTCCACCAACACCATGGAAGCACAGAACTTTTCAGCCTACTCATGTGCACTGCAGCAAGATGTTTGTCCCTGGTAATATTTCTCTCTCCCCTCTCCCTGTTGGTTCTTGGCCTTTGCGAGACGTGATAGATCAATAATAAACTATTGTTTAATAGTTATGTTATCTACTGTTACGAGTGTCTGATATACCATCAAATACTACTAAGTAGTGAGAGTTAAGGATAACTCAGTTGGTTAGAACATCCCTCCGACCCTCCCAGTTCCAAAAGGTTTTGAGTTTGCACCTTACAAATTTAAGGGCGCTCTTGAGGTGGGATTCACTAACCCCCCGCCCTCCAAAAGAGAACTTGCCTGTTAAGCGAAGCCAAGTAACCAACCAGAGATTTTAGTGTGATAAGGAACTTCTACTTACCAATCTAGCGTTCGTGCATAAAAGCAAACAATATGTATAGCACGAGTTTGTAGCGGAAGTAACTTAAACTTCTGGTGTTACTAGTGGCATTAATAGAACAAAGCCAAACTTACTTGATGCATATATTTTGAATGTATCAACCATTTCTTTATTTTCTAATCCTTTCGAAATGGCAAAAGATACATACGTGCCTTGAATTATCTCGCGCTAGGGTCGAAAACAAATTTAAAAAAACAAACAAAGGATGAACAGTTCTTGGTACCAATATTAAGGTGGTTAAACAGTAAAAATCTTGCATTCACCACTAAACTAGCATTAGCAAGAAGCAAATTCTGCTTCAACTGTATTTTTTTCCTTTACTGCAGGATTTGGGGAAGCATCTCCAGAAGCAAAGGCAGCCAAGAACCTCCACCAGTTCTTCACTTACATTGCAGTTAAAATAGTTGCTGCTCAACTTCAGGTAACTTCTATTTTCTGTTTTCCTCACATTCTTTTCCTGCAAGAGAATCTAATTCAATATTGCCCAATTAACTCTGAATTTGACTCCCTTCATCCCCAATTACATGTACACTATCTAGGAATGTTCGGAAAAAGTTGTAATCTTTCCTAAATTAGTATATAGGTTTTACGTAACATTCTTTATGTGTTACGGGTCACAACTGCAACAAAGGATCTTTTTATAAAATCATGTCATATCCTTAATTATCACGCTTGTTTAATTTGACATGACGCGAAGAGAGGTAAATTAAGTCCTGATAACTCTGTATTGCCAGTACAGAGCTATAACCCTGAAGCCCACACGGATTTGATGGAGTTCTTGGATAGTCATTCTCTAAATGATGGAGACAAGTTTTGTGCAGATTTGATGAGGGAATCCTCCAAGCATAAAAGCTTAGGTATGTCGCGAAAAGCTAAATGGAGAATACGTTCACCAGTGAACAAAAGAGAGCAACTGATGTGCGGCCACACCTATATGTTCATCAGTTGTTCTCCATATAACTTCTCCCAATCTCAACTTAGTTCGAGTGCATTGGGTTTCTATCTTATATAGTATCCCTAATTAACAAGAGTTTTCTTGATTTTCTTATGAAATTTCACTGGAAAACACCACTCTGTCTATTGTTGAACAGCGCTACGAATTCTAGAGGTCAGTCACTAACATGGTTTCTAATAGCACCATGTTTTACAAAATCCATATCTCATTTGTGCTTAATCCAGGTTCGGTCCGCTTACTGCAAGAATGATTTCGAGTGGGACAACTTGAAACGAGTGGCTACGAAGGTAACAACAATACTCACCTTAAAACAAATACTCCATCCGTTCAAAACTGACATGATTTTACCAAAAGACCCTTTTATGACAATTGTTTTGTTTCTACTCTCTCCATATCACTTAACCTAAGTGTATTTTGTAGGAAATGAAGCATCTTCTTAGGGAAGTGGTTTTCCTATTTTCATTTACTTTGTAAAAGGGTGGAAAACATTTCTACCTAGGATGGAAGGAGCGCCACATTTTACTCTCTATTCTTCTATCCATCTACTCTTCTTCATTCTCATCCCCCCCCCCCCCCATCTTTTAAATTTTCTTCTGCGAAACCAAACAAATCTCGGTGTTTGTTTGGTTAACTTACAATTAGCAATTCCTAGCAAGTGGAAAAATGTAGAGTTGTTTGGTTGACAACATCCTTAGGCCTTGAGAAAAGGGTTTCTTAAACTTTTTTTGTACCTTCTTCAAAAATAACATAGGAAATTACCGTTTCCTAGGAAGTTCTACTTCCCATAGAATGGAGGAAGTCACTCACTACTCACTAGTAACGTGGAACTCTCCATAGGAAGTAATATTTCCTATGATCCACCAAATGAAATTTCGCACTTCCTAGAAATTGCAACTACATGGGAAAAATAAATTCCATCGGAGATACTATGACTTTTGTTGTTCAACCAAACAACCACTAATAATTGTGCTTTCTCTTGGAAATTGATTTTTATGAAAAATCATCTCCAATGAAATTTATCTCCGTCCAACCAAACAGACCCTCAGTTTTAAAGTCTCGGGAAATATGATGACTATATTATGAAAGGTGACACTTCTACTGAATATCCTAATATAGTATATATGACTTAATCTGGATGCTTACAGACTGCAGTATATCACACCACAGAATTTAGCAGATCTCTGAAAAATGTCACTATTCTACAATAGTAGCATAAGGCTTACTCCTCTAAACTCAACCTATTTAAGGCCGTAAACCATGTTGTTTTCATTCATCTCATTGTATCATTGACCTGTGGATGCAGATGGTAAATGAATCAAACACCAAGCTCATGAGAGATTATGTCCGAGAAACTAGCCATGTCGAAAATTAGAAGAGGAAAAGTGAATCCAGTATATTCATAATCACCAGTACACTAACGAGGAGCATATATCATCAAATAGAAAGATTATAGGATTTCAAAGCATAATGTATGCAAAGAATACTGCTTGGTATGTATATTTTGTACACTTCACCAGCAACTTGAAGCATTTAGTTGTAACAGGAAAACTTGAACTTCATACGTCACGTTTGCTGGTAGAAGAAAAATCTGTATATGTAAAACTTATGTACCGATATCCATGTGATATACGTGCATGTATATTAATATACTACCTCTATTCAACAAGTGTACGGAGATCCAAGGCAGCATTGACATGGCCCGTGCTGAAATATGACTGAGCATTTTCTTCGATGTTGTCCAACCTGCAGTATCAATGGAAATTTTCAAGCCTGTCAACTGTGAAGGACTGAAAATGGCAAAACCATGTCTTCTAGAGAATGGAGATTAAGGCTCCGTTTGGTTGAAAGAAATCTATCTGATTGAAAATAATTAACTGTTGAGATGTTTTAGTTGAAAAAGAGGTTCTCTTCAGTGAAAGTTTCTTTATTGATATGGGAAAACATCTCTATGATATGCTTGTGGATTTTCACAATGGCCCTTCTCGAACAAAGAAATGTTCAGATGATGTGGGGCTGAGAATCATATGGGAAATAAAATCCCTGAGCTTCTAAACATGGAGTGATATGTTTCCTATACAATAAATCTGAGCCCACAATTTTTCTTTCTTTAGGTATGTGTGAACCCACAGGCCTTCCAAACTCAGGAGTAAAACTTGCAAGTATAGATACGAACATATTACCTGTATATATAATTTACCATAAGCCCACCGCTTTGTGAGAGTCCTTTCTCGGATCTGTCAGCCATCCAGTTTAACCTCTCAACCATCTGTTGCACAGAATGATGATACAATTCAAATGCACAAGTATTAATTCAATATGAAACATAAAACCTTGAGCTTCAACATTCAGACTTATAAGTCTGGAATGAAAAGAAAAACAAGTTTTCAATAGATAAATCGTTGATAATTAGATTCATCCTTATCATAATTGCATTACGATGTCAATATACACCAGGTCATTTTCCTGATGTTTACCTAGAGAGCCAAAGAATTGACTGATATTTGTTTTAGCTGAAAAGAAGGAACCATTTTTATGAATCTGGATAATCTTAATCAGCTAGTGGAAAACCAAGTTCATGGCTCAAGAACATACCGCCCCGTTCTGCAAGTGGAAGTTTGCAACAGGATCAAAAGCTTTTCCTCTCTTTTTTTCTTGAAGAAGATACCTGGACAAAGAAACATATATCAATAGAGTTAAGTGCTGAAGTTTTTCTTACCCACAATGAGTATGCTGAGAAATTTCAAGAAACTTCGCCCAAATTACAACATGGTGCAAACTGCAATTTCCCTAATAAAACAATGTGATCGGTTAAAACTCAGCGTTGATGATGATGTAAAAGATATTTCAAATGTTTTTCATTTAGATCCTCCACATTAAATGCCGAAAAATGAAAATAAAAAACATACATTGGTTGTCTATATCTTTCATGCTCTTAATCAAACAGCACAAACTAGAAGGCATCACTTGCCTCCATCTTCTTTTTGCTCTTACAGGGGATATTGGTGGAAGATTGGGTCCGTTATCAAATATATGCAACACTTTGGCTGCGTGCACTGTTCATGTAGTAAGCTTGACTGCATTTTACTAATATATAGAAACAACATGATTTGTCTAAAATGTATATCTTAGATAACTAGAGATACAAATAGTCAAAGTTGAACGATGCGGAGCATAAAAGGTGACGCCTTAAATCTATTAAGATAGAGTCTCTTTCTGCTGGATACAAAGAGAACAAATTGGAGGAAAACATGAAGTTCATAGGATGGTTCAACTTCGAGAACGCTGCATTGTTATTCATTCCTAGTTACGACAAGATCATAAGACTTCATGTTCTATGCAGACAATGTCCCTCAGAAGATTCAATCCCACACGCTTAATTGCATACCTGGCACAAAGTCGCGTCAATATAGGTTTAACCACTGACAAAACGCTGTCATCTTTGCTCCATTCATGGTTGGGAGACTTTAGCAAGTTCAATAGGACTTGGATGCCATTTTTCCCGGATGTATATTCCCTGTAACCCATAAAGTAAAGATGCTCACTTAAGATTAAAATGAGTCTACTCATACTACTGTTTAAACAAACCAAAGATGGCTGTGAGAATATAAAAATTCAAGAGCACCCAAATAGATTTAGCATACCAAAGGCAACAGTCTCATCAACAGAACTTAAAACATAAGATATATGCCTCATTGAAATGAAGACAAGTGATTAAAAGGGACTTAGGCGAGAGATTTTCCATTTTCTAGACAACTCGCAAAAGCGATTGGAGTATCAAACTTTCCTGTCCCCACCCACGAGGCCACAACACAAACTACAGAAAAGGAGAAAGGAAAAACACTCAACTTTTCTTCGATGTCCTGGACACTAGATGAACTCAAATTTTGAATTTGGAATGTGATCACTAAATACCTTAAGTTGCAACAAGATGAAACAGATCAATAGGACAAATGATTTTTCTATGACATTTACAACAACAATCAAATTAGAAGGTGAATGCAGTTAAAATTTTAATCTTCCGATATGAATTCTGAGAATCTCTTCTAGCAAGACAGCCTCATTTGAGGTGGGATGTGATGAACTGGCTTAGCGGGAGAGGGGTATTATTGGTATTGCACTATTAGTTAGTTAGAGGTTAGCTTGGGGATCAAGTTAGAAAGGCAAGTAGAGAAGAAATCTTATAAATACAGGAAATTAGGGAGAGGGAAAGCATGTTGAATTTTGATGAGTGTTATGTTGAACTTTTAAGAGTTCGGGAGAGATTCAAGCCTCTCGAACGCTTGCGAATTTATCTTTATTTTCTATAATTTCCTTTCAATCACTACAATCTGTTTTTAGTCCATAATCCTCTAAATCCAGAATCAGTCATGTCAATTACAGATGTAATGGAACCAAGCATAGGAGCTAGCATTACAATTCTGTTAGAAAGTAGCTTGAGGGAAAGGAAGAAATTATACAAAAAAGAATTCACCTTTTTTAAGTTTATGCATGAGTCATGTTTGGAATAAAAGCTCACCTTAGTTTATCCAAGACTTCTCTTTCTTCCTCTTCTGTTAGAATATTTTCTCTGAATATAGAACCAGCACTCTCCTGGGAAGAACATGTCATATCTGAAGTGTCTGCTTCTGTAAGTTTAGATTGTGATGCCAACTTTGATAATAGCCATCTCATGAACCCCGGGATCGGACTAAGTGTCGCAAATGTCTTCACAAGGAAAAGTGAAAAAATACAGTGTGTGAAATTCAGGTTTGCACGAGCAAGCTTAGCTATTTGATTAATTGCAAATCAAATGCACCATCTCAAATGATAAAACATAAGCATGAAAAGACGGTAACATTTGCTTTCTCCATCTCATAATACTTGGAACACTTCCCATAAAATGAAGATGTCCTAATTAAAACTTGCAACCAAACCATATGCACTAACTTTTTGCGTGAAAATTCACCTTGTACTAACGTAGTTTTCCCTTGCACATTCTCTCTCCTCTTTCTCATTTTGTGGCCGACCTACTTGGTTGCAAGTAAAAATAAATGGATGAAAAATAAAGTTTATCTTGTATTATAACAACACAAGCAAGAGAACTATTGAACAAATTATGTCTTCTATACCAGATGATACAAGCGATGCAACTACGCAAATACATAGTTTGAATTTTTGTGCAAGAAAACTCTAGTAAGTAGTACTAAGAATTAACCAGACAAACAAGTACAATTAACCTATTGCTGTGACTTGTCAATTTGTCATAGTAACTATTCAGTTACATGTTGATATAATATGTTTGATAGTAAGTACCAATGAACATTCATGGCAATAGTTGCTAAATCACATAATCTACATAGGTAGACAACACAATTGATATATCATCTCCAAAGTTAAGGTAACCAATCCATTTCACAAACTGGCACAATTCAGTTTTAAAATACCATCATGGGAGGGCGTACTGAAAACTAACCAAAGGATTAATTAATGACTGCATAACAGAAGCTCAACGACAGGTCATCATGATTTGAATAATGCATATACTTATTTACGTAAGTTCTCTTAATCAGGCACAACGATATGCTACTGCTACAGATTTCCCATGAAGTCTCGTATTATGCTTTTCTTTAGACACTGCCAGGTTGGGCTGTTGATAAACTAAGCTGAGATATTACAAAGTCATGCACAATAAAGAAGTCAGCATTTACATGAACACATGAACTTCATCACTTACGTACAGGCATAAAAATAGTACTTAAGTAACGAATTTAATAGGAGAGAAAAGTTCAGAAATAATATCCAAACAAGTACTTACACAAATTAGTGGCATATCTCGTTTAACCAGTTCAATCACACGTTTAATAAGGAACTTTCCCAGGTTAATCCCTGCCAAGCCTGGCTGCAAACAGAGAAATAAATAATATGCCGTTCAGAAGATGACTTGACAAATACGTATATATGGGGAAATTTATTAACTGAAGATAAGAAGCTTGATGGGTTCAACGGATGCCATCATTAAGGGGTAGGGCAAGAAGGAGATATAGGAATGTACCAAATACAACTTTGAAAGTGGGAAATAAAGAAAAGCTTATACAACATACGTCAATACGTGAACAAGCGGGAGTGAAAGAAGAGTAGGGGTTTGAGAGGAGCAGTGAGTTTATTTTTTTCTTATTAATATCCCATTACAGGAGAATGTGAGCCATGCAAAGACAATCTTACCTGAGTCGATGATATCGAGTAAAATAATGCACACGTTGCATCACATTCAGGTATTGGAGGATCATCCCAGAGGACTTCCTGAAATATTTAGCAAGCAACGGTAAAATATCCATGAAATTTGAAAGAAACTGGATAAAATACTACATTCTGCATAGTTTCTGAGCTTCATATTAAAACTGGTACCTGTATGGTCTGGGCAACAATTTTTTGTAGTGCTACCTCAATAAAGATAAGAGGTTCACCTGAAATTTGAGCATTCCTTTAAAGTTTAGCTTGAATGAAGTTACCACTCATAATATTAGAACTCAAAATTTGATAAATTATGGAATTTAATAAAATATGATGATGGGTTTGGGCCACATCCATCAATGGAAGAGGGTGTCGACAACTTACGAACCCAGATAAGGTTGCATTCTAAAAACAATTGGCAATAGGAGGATTGATGACTCCTCAAGCTTCTAAAGTGGCTTATTTCTCTCCTCTTCTTCAATATGCAATGGGACAACTCACATGGGTTTCTCATGGGGTCTCAACACAAAATCAATTTTTCCTTATAGTCATCAAAGGTTATCAACAAAAATGCTACTATAAATATTTATGCAAATTTCAATATTCTATAATTCCCAGGGTTATAACAGAAAATTCAAAATATCTCCAAAGATGAACATACTACCACACCAATGTACTGAAATGAAATTGCCCTTTTACATGGACAACTTACATTGTAATATGCAAGAGAATGAAAAATGACAAGCCACAAACTCTTCAGTCTGAACATATTATCACCCAAAAAAGAATTACAGATACCAGATGGCAAGAAGACAAGTGAAATTATTGATTCTTAGAAGTGACCATGTCAGAAAGAAAATCATCCGAGCAACACCCCTCCCCATATAAAGAATACACAAGAACAGGCAAATCATAGAAAGAACGAAACTAATGAGAGAAAAGAACTAAGACAATATGAGGAAAAAAGGACCGAAAAGAGAGCATATATATCATGCAGTAGAACAATATCTCATGCCCTCCCAAAGCACAGAAGGCTTAGAGGGCAGTCCCCCTTTCTCACGTAAAAGAGATTGGAGTTCGACCATGCCGCGTTTTACTGGGATGCAATTATGCAAACTATTAGGAAGGCAGCAGAACTACATCAGATACAGTGAAGGAGAAGCTAATGAGTTCGACAAGGTAAAATCAACCAGTTAGGTGTTAACACAAAGAGAAAGGCTAACCAGGAATTGCAGGATGCAAATACCCGAAACAACGGCGACCTACTCCAAGTCTCCTCTTGAGATCAATTAAGCTACTGATGGGATGAACTGCCTTTACACCAGAAATTCATTAGTGAATCGACCAAGCATTTAAACATACCATCTAAAAGCATCAGGGGTAAGAATAGAACCTCATAAGCTACAATTTTTTCCAATAAAGAAGCAGGATCATCCCAAGTTATGCGGTGCAGCTCCAATGCAGCTGGACTTAGCCATGTGATAAGCTTCTCTTTTAAGTAGGAATCTAGTGCTCTCAAAGAGGGGATGTTGTTTTCCCTATAATTAGGTTAATGTACAGAGGTCATTGCACTTGTTCATGGTTGCTTTACCTATAGGCCAGAAGCTAGTGAAGCAAGACAAAATGCATCAAGCAAGTAAACCTTAAGCAAAAGTTGCTCCACAATCTATTGACTAATCAAAAAGGAAAAGTACTTTCAAAAACTATCTTTCCCTGCATAAGCGCTACGCCCTCCGTCCCCCAAAGCCTTCCTATCTTCATATATTTGGTTGTCCTAATTACATTGCCCACTACGTTTTATGGACTAAGTCCACTAACAAAAATGATATTGTCTTTCCCCCTTCATTTGCTCAGTCACTTTAACAACATGTCCTTTTATTTTACTACTACATACTTCCTCTGCTTTTTATTACTTGCATCATTTCCCATTTTTGGAAGTTGCAAATTACTTGCATCATTTCCTTTTATGGAAATACTTCCTCTCTACCTCTCTCCAACCACATGGGTCTCATTTCCTCCTCTTTCTATCACTCTCCTCTCCTTAATTCTTGGGCACATGCTCAATGATGCACGTATAAAAAAACGGAGGAAGTATTAATAGTTGTGCCCGGAAAAAAAATGGTAAAGGCTTCGGGGAACAGAGGCTTTATGAAACAAGATTATTCTCGTCACAGAAAAAGAATGCATGACCTAATCAATGTCAAAGCATTTGCACACAAAAAATAATTAGACAGCTAACACATAGGTTGGGTGATAATGGCCATGTTTGGATTACCACCATTCAATACGATGAGAAGAGAGGAACTATACAACTAACTCAGACATGTTCGGAGATAATGGCTATGCTTGAATAACCACCATGCAACATGATGCGAAGACAGGGCATGACTTTTCTATCAAATCAAGGCATTTTCTCCGGTGAAGAAAAGTTCCCTTTCCCTAGAGTAGCCATTTTGAATGATACCATGCATTATGACAATTTCATTTTAGTTCAGTACCATAAGCTCTTAAAGATACAATACTACTAATCTAGTAATCATAAGCGCATCTTTCTAAATGCACAAATAAATGAATGCAGTAAAACAATCAGCTCATAAACTTACTTGATAGTCGATAGGATATCAGCACGGAGTATTGATAAGAATTTCAATCCTCCAGGATGGGTATTCAGCCTTTCAAAAAGAACTTCATATGTCGGTTGTAGTGCATGTCTCAAGTTCCTCTCAGTCCGGTAAAAAGTGGACATGAACCCGTCATCCTCAGCACCAATTTCACCTTTATCGCCTATCAGAGAGCTTACAATATCAAAAATCCCTCTTCACTTGACAAGAATAAATGCACCAAAAATTACTGTGTATGAAGTCAATGGACCAACCAGCAGGAAGCTGAAGGCCAAGATATTGTTTCATAAGATCACGGACACGGATCCTGTTGAGATCGTAGTCTTTGGCAAGCACCCCCAGTAACTTACTTCGGTCATCAGCAGAAAGACCATAATAACCCTGGATTATATTAAAAGTAATTACAGATGATAAGCGTCATAATTGACCTACAGAATGCCATAAGAATGATAGAGTACAACACCTTGCCAGAAAAAAACAAGAAAAATACGTGTATGATCCACCTCAGAAAAATCCTTCAAAACAGCATCCTGAATTTCTGTTTTGTTCGTTAAAATAGCCGATTGCATTCTTTCCCGCACAAGATCATATCCTCTGAATTTAAGAAATTTATCGGTGTCACATAACATATAAGCTGCAAATTGCAATAACTACATCCTCCATCCTAAAATACCTGTTATATAAAGCTTTTCAAACAAATATTAAAAAGTTTATTGGTAACATCACTTATACTCTCAAGTTAGATGTATTATTGTTTTGATATTCTCAAGTAACGAACCATTTTCCATCAGTATTTTAAAAAGACTACATAATACATACTATTATGGAACAAAGAGATTGCACAAACTAAGTTCTAAACCTTTATCAAAAAAATTAACAAAAAAAAAGCTACAAAGACTTCACATAACTCCAGAACTTCAATTATTGCCCCAATTTCAATAAACTGAGTGAAAAGTTGAGACCTCGTCAAGAAGATGCACCAATTAGGCCTTGGGAACTGAACTAAAATAAGCCGGACAGAACAGACCCTTAATGTAGGATAAGACAAATATTTAGAAGACATCAAAGATGACTTGGACGGAGGTTGTTAGAAACGGTATGAAGAAATTAGGTTTGGCACTTAGATAGATGAGAATGGAGGCAAAAGATCCACATAAACGACTAACGAAGATCAAGTCTTGACCATTGCAGGCTGCACCCAACCCATGTAAATGTGATTAAGTCTCTGACATTGTCGTCTCACCTTCGTTCCAACATCATTCAATTAACAGTGAAAAGTTGCAAACCCACCCATCCACCAGTCCACCACTCCCTCCACAGTCCACACACCAAATACAAACAAAACCTCGACAGCTCGACTCATGATTCAATCATAACGAGTCAAAGATATACAAGTTGCAATGCTAGTAATTAGGCTAGAAGTAAGGAAACCACCTAATTGATTTACATCTAAACATATACTAGAATATATACAAGATTATTTATTTGATAACATATATTATATCAAACAAATAACAACATAATCAGAATTCTTAAAGGGTGGGAGTGAGGAAAGAACATAAAAGAAGGACCTTTGTGAGTTTTCTGAGGCATTGAGCTGATGATCAAAAACTGGGTCTTTACAATTTGCAGAAATTTGGTTTCTTGGCCCACTTCTTTCTGAATTTGCTATCATATTGTTGCAATCTTTCTACATAATCAAAAGTTCAAAACACCATATGCACACAAATTATTACAGCAAACTACAGCTAAAATACTTAATTAACAACCCCATAAAATCAAGGAAAAAATACCCAGAAACTAAATTAAGAATCAAATCAAGAATTCAAATTTAGAAATGAAAATTTTAATTGCAAAAGAAATAAAAACTTACTGTAGCAGGAGAGATAGGGAGTTTGAGGGAATTTGAAGATGAAGTTGGTCTCATTCGGGTTCTCATCAAAATTGCAAGACCTTTTTTGTTCATATCTCATTTGGGATTTTCTTTTTGCAAAAAAATTGATGAAAAATTGAAGTGTATTCCTACATTTCAGTTGTTTGTGGATCATTTTACTTAACTGCCGGTTGTTTGTTCGAAGCAAGAATATGAAGGTGGTGATGTTTTTTTGTATGAATTGGGCTACATTACACAATTGGACTGACTCAATGGCCATTGATGGATATGTGTAAAACCCATTTGTAAGAGCCCACAACATGTAAATTGAGGCATCTTACCTAGGGCTGTTCATGTAACTATAACCATAATACATTGTTTAACCGTGTAACTCGTCTCATGGTACGGTTAATTTATTGTACCGTTAAGGCAGATTTGTTATTTTTAACAAACCATGAT
This sequence comes from Patellifolia procumbens, assembly GCA_947645195.1. Classification (NCBI taxonomy): domain Eukaryota; kingdom Viridiplantae; phylum Streptophyta; class Magnoliopsida; order Caryophyllales; family Amaranthaceae; genus Patellifolia; species Patellifolia procumbens. Next base: position 158,247 of record CANSGD010000543.1, on the reverse strand, counting down.
TAAAGTTATAGTTATGGTTACAAACTTCCAATAATGATTAACCCTTTATTTTTATATTTATGTTTTTAAAAATGATTTATACAAATATACAACTCAATTGCTTACTTAATAAATGATTATAATTAGTTTTCAATACCAATTACTTAATTTTTACAAATTCACAATTTCACCCTTCCTATTTTTTCACTTTCTTTATTAGAATTCTAATATGAAACATTATTTTTAGCGTTCTAAACTATAATATAGATTTCAATTAATGATTTGGACTATTTATTGACTTGTTGCGTGCTGGAAGTATTGGAACAATTTAACGATTTATCATTGTCGTACTCGATGGTATAACTTATATTTGTTAATTAGTTGTTCAAGCTATTTTATATAAAAAATAAAATCTTATAGGTTACATGGTGATAAGAGGTTTTTATTGTGTCGTCAAGGCACTAAAGATCTCTTTCCAAACAATATTTGTAAACCTAACGAGTAATTACTAAGAACGTAGTAAAGACAAGTCAAGGGTCGATCCGCAGGGAAATTGGGATTAATAGAAGTTCGACAACTCTACACTACCTAATTGAAGTATTATTTTGGTTAAAGAGTGGAATCTTAACAACTAACAACTAACTAATTGTTGAGCCTATACTTCACATGTTTTAAGGCACATTTTGATGGAGATTGCAGTACTATTTGTATGAGTTTTGATAGATTTGTGTCTAGTTTCTATGAAATGAGCACATATGCAAATTTGTTGAGATTTGAGACTTTTGGGATGTTTTTGATGCTCTCTTGAGTTGCATTGAGAGCCTACAAGTCTCATATGATAGCCTATACGCTTATTGATTGCCTTCTTCACAGTTTTCAGTTGAGAAGAACGTCCCAGGCACACCCCTGCTCGCGGCATGCATCCCTGTTCGCGGATTTTTGTCGAGAGTTAACCACTGGTCACGGTCAGGACCGTGACTCGCGGCAAATGGCCACCACTGGTCGCGGTCAGCACCACTGATCGCGGTCAGCGCGTTGACCCGCGGTGTATTCGAGGCGTTATTTCTATCGGTTTCGGATTTAGTTTATTTCAGTGACTAGTATTTATATTTAGACGATCACTTTTGACATTATTCACTCTTTTATTTTTAAAACTCTTAGTTTAGCCCTAATTACATTGCTTGGGGTTAGTTTTGAAGATCAAAGACATCGGATTCATGAAGTTTAATTCAAGTACTCATTAATTCAAGTTTGATTTTCTCTATTCTCCTTTGCTATTTCTCAATTATGTCTTTAATTATGTTTATAGTTCTTATTGCCATGATTAGTGAGTAGTCTTATTTCTAAGATTGAGTTGAGCCTAAGCATGGATTAATTACTTTATTCTTTTAATTTCATGCTATTGAATGGTATGATTAGAGTTTGACAAGTTTGTTTTCATTATTAATTTGCATCAATGTTAGACCTAGTTTTTATTATCAATGGGAGTTGGAATTGAAATTAGGAATTCTTTGTAGCATTATTGTTATCTCATCAATTGAATTCGCCAACGAAAGTTGGGATTCAATATAGATTGGCTTATCATTGATCGAGATTCTCACATGAAAATAGTGAGAATTGAGATTGAGAATTTCAGTTGACATTGATTTTTAATACTTCTAATTTTGTATGTTAGCCATGAAAATAGGAAACATGCATATTAGTTAGGCCTTTTGTAGTCACGAAAGTGGTCTTAAGGTAGTTATTTACGAAAGAATGTCATCTCTCATAAGCTTCGATTCCTTAACTGTAACGTAAGTTATGTCTGATCTATTCATATTAGTGGTGATACTCAGTCTTAGTACTTTCTTATCATCGTTATCATCGTTATTGTTATCCTTCTTATTAGTTTATTAGATTTTACCATCGATATAGGATTGTGTAGCTATTTCATAGCCTAGAGTCAACTAGTGTTTGATCTTGCACCTCCCTGTGTTCGACCCATTAGTGCTACGATACCGTTCACTTGCGCTATTAAAATAAAACCCTAACACTAATCAAACTAACAACTTATGAGATGCTAATATCAATATGGAAGACACTAGAGTTCGGGCTACTGGTATGAATCCGGGTTGGGAAACAACAACCAATGCAATTACAGTTCAAAGGCGAATATCATGCAAAGTTAAGTTCTCCTCTAAATTACTTGGGTCCTCTCTCGAATTGCCCTCAAGAGTAACCAATTAAGCAATCAACTAGATCCTCTCTCGAATGGTCTCTAGTCAATTGATTAATAGATTCAGTAAGCATGGAAAACCCTAATAAAAAGATCCTCTTAATTTCTACCCAACATCTTGGTCTAGAAATTAAGTTGATTCATGAGGATGACAAGAAAATCAACATTCAATTAAGAGGAATTGAAATCTAAATGCCCTATCATAAACGTGATCAAGATCTACTCTAGGGTGTCAAAACACCATAATCAATGCATAATAAATATTGAAAATTTAATTACATGAATATCATAGTTAATCTCTTAATTTATACTTTCACCCAAACCCTAAATAATGAACTACTCACTAATCATGGATTATAATCAATTAAGATTAATAAAAGTAAACATGATTAACAATGAATTGAGAATAAAGTAAGGAGTTGAGAAATGATACTTGAATTTTTGAGAGATTCGATCTTCAATAAGAATAATAGTGGAAGAAAACTAAGTGTTTGAGAGAAAATTAGAGTTATAACTAGAGAGTATTCTGCTAAAAAGTCGACCATTACAAAGTAATTAACTTAACCTATTTATATTAGTTGCCTAAATAAAGTTGGAAAAATCGGGCAAAAACCCGAGCTACAGGTCCACATGGGCGTGGGAAAAACCCCACGACCGTGTACACTTGATTCTTTGGAGTCAGACAACAAAGAGCCAGTTTCCTGCTTCCATAAAAATCAAGACCCACGGTCGTGGCCACATGGGCTCTTCAGAATGCCGAATCAACAAGTTTTATGCTTCCTCCTTCAAGAGGCTCCACGACCGTGTCACATTCCACACGACCGTATAAACCTATCTTCAAGCCCATTTGTATCCGAACTCCGCATCAAATCTTCTAGTAATCAAATGGCTTCCAAAACCTGCTAGTTAGCTTAGAAAACATCCAAAAACAACTAAACAGATCGTGAAACAACAATGAAGCTGACATAAACCATACAATCTTAGATCTAAATGCTCTAAACTACATGCAATGACACTAAAAATGCTCTACAAATAAGCACAATAAAGTGCTTATCACATGGTTAACTACTAACTGTATCGTTACTTTTACGGTTAACCGTTACGACGAACAACCGCTCCTTAACGATATGTTATGGTTACTTTTACGGTTAACCGTTACGACGAACAACCGCTCCTTAACGATATGTTATGGTTACTAAAATGTAGTAAGCGTTATAATGTTAACCTTCTCGGAAAGTTAAATTGGACGATTAACCGACCTTGAACACCCCTAATCCTAACTCCTAACAATAGTCGACAATCGGGTCATTTGAGTCGGATGACTTCGGATGGGGCTCGAGTCGGGTTTGTTTCAGTGATTTGGATTGGGTTCGTTTCCAACCGGATCTGTTTCAGGTCTGTGCCTTTGGATCGGTTTGATTTAGGTAAAAGCAGATATTTGAATTAAATATTTAATTTTGAAATATCCTTTGATTCAATAATTACAAATATTAAGAGATATGACTCATATGAGATAATATAACAGTAATTAACAAAGTATTAGATTAATAAAAATGAATGTCCATTGTATATTGGGAATCGTAGTTGACGCCTTGACGATATAATCTAGATTTAATCGATTCAGGTCGGGTCGAATTCGGGCCAGCCTCAGTCGGACCGTGTCATTTGGGTGTCTGGTCAAGTTCGGTTCTGGGTTAATATGCCTACTTATAATAAGAGTGCATTACTTCTGTTAAATTGATTTAAAGTAAACTGGGTTTCTTAGGTCCGGTCAAACATCAAACCACTAATTTTCCCTTGCTTTTTATTCTGATGACACCTGATCGTCCCTAAAACTTAACACTCCCTAACTTTTAGTTCAATGAAAGCTCTTTCATATCAACAAACAAATGGTGGTCCAAATTGCACCATACTGTATCGTGAAAACTAAAAAAGTTTACATAAAACACTATACTATTCTTGGTTTTGTCATAGGACTCCTTATGTTCTTTTTTAATGGAGACATATACATATAAGACAAGTAATCAACAAAGCCATGTGAAAAAGTAGTTAGTTAGAGGAAAAAACTACTAAAACTACACATGTAGTGATTAATAGTCAGCTGTCATAAGAAGGAAAAAATTGGAGGAAGTATATCTTACATATCTATCATTTCAGAAAGATTTCGACTATGAGGGTGCATTTTTAACATGATTCAGTGACCTTACAATATCATTTGGGAAATCAATCTTAGTTGGGCTTATTAAAACAACCTATGATTGTGATTGTTATTGGATGATCAGTTGATCACCTATAGTTAGGATTATTCTTGCTTTCTTTTAACTTTCTAGTGTGTGGTTTGTTTATGCTAAATTCTGTTAAGGCAAAACTAAGCTAGGAATTACAGCTAGGATTCTGCTAGATTGCTGGAAGCTGCTAAACATAGCTAGGATGAACAAAGAAAGCAAAATAAAGACAGAGTCAAGACACCAGAGGTGGTGACGCGGAAACCCGTGGAATAAGGGAAAAACCGCGGGTGGCTTTGAGTCCACCAATCCACTATGTTACGCCATGAAATTTATATAGCTACTGGTGCAGGTTAAAAATCATTGCAGCTATGAGCCTCCAGCTTGAGACCTCCAGCTAAGGAAATCCAGTTTGAAGTTCACCAGCTAAGAAAGATCAGCTAAATATCACCCAGCTAAAGGAACACAACTCTATTTGGAGAACGTTACAAGTCAAGACATCGAAGCCTGAAGATCCGCATAAGGATAAAGGCCATAAATGCAAAGGCAATAAAAGAGCAAGAATCATGTTCAACAGCATTAATAGCAGACATAAATAAGAGATTTGGGAGCTGTTTCAAGACGTTGCTGGGTTCAAACGGATAGATTCTTCTTAGTTATATATACACTCGAAATGATTGTAAAGGGACACAAGTTCATATGCTTTAGCAATTACATACCAAAGTACGAGCATTGTTTTACTAGCTTACAAACTACGAATTGCTTAGTTACAAAGGCACTAGGGCTGTAATCAAAAGTATAGTGGATTGGTGGACTCAAAGCCACCCGCGGTTTTTCCCTTATTCCACCGGTTTCCGCGTCACCATCTCTGGTGTCTTGTCTTTGTCTTTATTTTGCTTTACTTGTTCATCCTAGCTGTTCTTGGCAGCTTCCAGTAACCTGGTGGAATCTTAGCTGTAGCTCCCAGCTAAGTTTTGTCTTAGCAGAATTTAGCATAAACAGTTTGGCGCCCACCGTGGGGCCTACAGCTAGATTTCGTATCTAATCTTTCAAAATCAATCCCTTCCCAAAAAGAAACACACCCAACCTCCAAATGGCCGAATTCACTCCTGAGCAAATGAGAGAAGCTCTAGCATCTCTGCAAGAAGCTCAGACGAAATCCAATGAGATCATTGAAAACTTACAAAAAGAACTAGAATCAGTTAAGAGCAACGCTAAGAAGTCTTCACGACGACCCCCTGGTATGGCACCTCGAATTTTGGAGCTGGATGACTCAGAAGCTAGTGCTGATGAAGACACTGAGGAAACGCCAGAGCAACCCCACCAGGAGGAGTTGGATCCCACAGCTTCGAAGCTGGCTCTCCTTGAGTCCCAGAATCGGAAAATGATGAGAATGCTAGCGAAGATGCCACGGGCACCAACACCCGTAGCTGAGGAGACCCCTGATGGCTACACCAAGTCACCTTTCGTGGAATAGATAGCTAGAGCTATGATCCCAAAGAAGCTGCATCTAGCCTCGTTTTGTAAGCTGTATGATGGGACTACGGATCCATACGATCATGTGAACCAGTACAAGCAGAAGATGTGGACCCTTCCTATCCCAGAAGGCCTCCTTGAAGCTACGATGTGCAAATCCTTTGGGGCCACCTTAGGTGGACCTGCCCTACAATGGCTTATAACCCTCAGGGCTGGTACTATCCCTAACTTCTTCGTTCTTATTAACAAATTTTATCATCAGTTTACTAGCAGCAGAGTGCTGGAGAAACATACAGGCGACTTGTACCGCATTATACAGAAAACAGGTGAAGCTGTTCGCCAGTATCTGGACAGGTTTAACAGGGAGATGATTTCTGTTAAGAACCTGGACATCCCCACAGCTATCGAAGCGTTCCGAAGAGGTTTGATACCTAAATCCGCTTGTATTATGAACTAACCAGGTATCCTTGTAGTACCTTTGAGGAAGTCAGGGCTAGAGCCATGGCTGAGATCCGCGTAGAAGAAGATGATGCATCCAGGTATGGAGGAGAATCTAGCTACAAAAGGAAAACTCAGAGTAACAGCAACAATAACAAAAGAAACGATTGGCGTCATCAGCCATACCAGAAGCGTGATCAAGCTAGCAATGTAGCTAGAGAAGCTCCTCGCAAACCTAACAATGCGGATTTCCCTCCTATATCTTCCTATTGCTTTAATGTTGATGCAGGAGGTGTGGTAAACGCGTCGGAGAAGCTAGGCTCAGCAACTAGGTGGCCCAGGAAGACTGACAAACCTGATGGGCGAAAAGACACTTCCCAGTGGTGCAGCTACCATGGAGATCATGGCCATCTAACTGTGGATTGCAAGGTTCTCAGGAAAGAAGTAGCTTGGCTACTAAAGAAAGGCTACCTGGAACATCTGATGGGGAAGAAAGGACAGAAAGATGAACCTAGCAAGGACCGCAACAGCAAACCAGCTGGTCCACCAGCTGGTCCAGCACCTGATCCAACACATGACAAGGTAGTCAACTTTATCTCAGGGGGCTCAGAAATTTGTGGACTAACCTATTTTGCAGCTAAGCGGTTCGCTAGGGAAGGTTCCAAATCTGCTCCAATCCAGCACAAGAGCAAGGAGGAACAAGAGCTACGCAGCATGACCATCAGCTTCGAAGAAGAAGAGGAAGCTGATCATCACGATGGACTAGTTATTTCCCTCACAATCAGCAACTGCTTGATTAAGAGAGTGTTGGTAGACAATGGAAGCTCAGCTAACATCATATTCAAGAATGCCATACAAAGCATGGGGCTACGTGACGAAGATATCATCAGAAAGTCAACAGTCCTGTACGGCTTCAACGGAGAACCCGCCATCACCATTGGCGAAATCACACTACCAACCTACACCAAAGGAGTCAATCTACAAACCAGGTTTAGTGTCGTTGATTGTCCTTCAGCTTATAATGTTATTATGGGTACACCTTGGATTCACAGGATGAAAGCTGTGCCATCCACCTATCATCAAACCATCAAATTCCCTACCCAATGGGGAGTACAAGAGATCAAGGGGGACAGGAAGGAAGCTAGGGAATGTTACAGCATTTCTCTCAAACCCAAGAAGGAGGACATCTAGCAATGACAGCAGCATCCTGCACCCAGCAAACCCGAAGAACAGGATATAGAGGAAGTGGTGCTGGATCCCGCAAAGCCAGAACAAACGGTACAGGTTGGAGCGTCCCTACCACCAGAGGAGTAAGCCAGGATCATCGAGTTCCTCAAGGAAAACATCACCTGCTTCGCATGGACGCATGAAGACATGGTTGGAATTGACCCTTCTATTTGCACCCACAAGCTGAAAGTGGACCCCCACCCTAAACTTATCAAGCAAAAAAGAAGGAAATTTACACCTGAACGCAACCTGGTCATCAACGAGGAAGTAGAAAAATTGCTGCAAGCAGGTAAAATTAGGGAAGTCAAATATCCTGATTGGTTAGCTAACGTGGTTGTGGTAGGAAAGAAGAATGGGAAATGGCGAGTCTGCATTGATTTCACTGATATAAACAAAGCTTACCCCAAAGATTCATTCCTCTACCTCACATTGACGCCCTGGTAGACGCCACAGCTGGACACGATTGGCTCACGTTCCTAGATGCTTACTCAGGTTACAACCAGATTTTGATGGACCCTGAAGATCAAGAGAAAACAGCTTTCATGACTGAAAGCGGTATATATTGCTATGAGGTTATGCCATTTGGTCTAAAAAATGCAGGTGCTACCTATCAGCGCCTAGTGAACAAGATGTTCAAAAAGCAGCTTGGGGACACGATGGAGGTCTATATCGATGATATGCTGGTCAAGTCCAAGCAAGCTGGGGATCATGTATCTCACCTGCAGGACGCCTTTGATGTTTTGAAGAAGTACAACATGAAGCTGAATCCAACGAAATGCTCATTCGGAGTACCAACTGGCAAGTTCCTAAGTTATATAGTAACACAAAGAGGAATTGAAGCTAGCCCAGATCAAATCAGAGCACTCATCAATATCCAGTACCCCAAGAACCTGAAAGAGGTTCAGAAGCTGACAGGAAGAGTAGCAGCGCTCAATCACTTCATCTCCAGATCATCAGATAAGTGTCATCTTCTCTATCATGTGCTTAAGAAAAATAAAGGTTTTGATTGGACTGCAGAACACGAAGCTGCTTTACAAAAGCTTAAAGCGCACCTAGCTACACCACCTGTACTTGCCAAATCGAAGCCAGGTGAGACTTTACAGCTTTATCTAGCTGTGAGTAGCACAACTGTTAGCGCGGTATTGGCTAGGGAAGCCGACAACCAGCAGCTACCCGTGTATTATATCAGTAAATCTTTACTTGATGCAGAAACCAGGTACACCTCTCGGGAAAAATTAGTGTTAGCTTTATATATAGCTTCGAGGAAACTCCGACACTATTTCGAAGCTTATCCTATCTGTGTTATGACTAATTATCACACAAAAGCTGTGTTACGCAAACCTGAATTCACTGGCAGGATGAGCAAATGGGCTGTATCACTTAGTGCTTATGACATCAGGTACCAACCGCGAACGGCTATAAAATCACAAGCCCTTGCCGATTTTGTGGCAGATTTCAGTCCTAACCTAGCTGCTTCAGCAGATGAGGAAGTACGGCATGTTAATCAGGTAACCCCTGCAGGTAGTTGGAAGCTATTTGTAGATGGTTCTTCTAACTTTAGAGGAGCTGGACTAGGTATAGTCCTAAAATCGCCACAAAGCGACATGATAGTACGATCTATTTGTTGTGATTTTAAAGCTACTAACAATGAAGCCGAGTACGAGGCTTTGATTGCAGGTATGACTGAGGCTCAAGATCTGGGGGCAACCAGGGTGCAAGTATATAGTGACTCTTTGCTTATAGTTAGCCAGGTAAAAGGAGAGTATGCAGCTAAGGATTCAAAGATGTCTCTGTACCTGGAGCTGGTCAAATCAAAGATATTGCTCTTTCAAGAGTTTATAATACAACAGGTACCAAGGGACCAGAATACAAAAGCTGATGCGTTAGCTAACCTGGGATCCGCACTTAGGAAATCCAGCTTCAGCAATGTCCCTATCGCTCACTTAGCTGCGCCAGCTATTAACAAAGAGGCAAGCAGTGTACTTAGCGTTGGTAACGAGACAGGTGCTGATAGCTGGACGAAGCCACTAATGGATTACCTAGAAAGAGACATACTACCAGATGACAAGCTGGAATCAAGAAAGATACGCATGAAAGCTAGCAGGTACCGGGTAATAGCTGGAGTTTTGTTTAAATGTGCAGCTAAGCAGGATATTTTGCAAAGATGCTTGGAGAAAGAACAATGGGAAGCTACCCTCAAGGAATTTCATGAGGGAGAATGCGGCTCACATACAGCAGGAAGAAGCTTGTCTAACAAGATCTTGTCCTACGGTTATTATTGGCCAACTATGCGTAGGGACGCCAAGAGGTACGTAGCTAAGTGTGAGAGTTGTCAAAAGCACGCAGGTATGGTACATAAGCCTTCCGAACCATTACACCCCACATTGACACCCTGGCCATTCATGAGGTGGGGCATGGACATAGTGGGAAAGCTGCCAGCTGCGCCAGGTCAAAAAGCGAATATGCTGGCCTTGACTGACTACTTCTCTAAGTGGATCGAAGCTAGTGCGTTCCAACAGGTAAGGGATAAAGAAGTGATTGCCTTTATAGATACTAACATCATTTGCAGGTTTGGAGTACCTAGTGAGATTGTATGCGCCAATGGATCGCAGTTTATAAGTTGTAAAACACGGTAATTTTGTCACGAATGGAACATAAACCTGGTAACGTCAACACCCAGGTACCCTCAAGCTAATGGACAGGCTGAGTCCAGCAACAAGGTGATCATCAACGGCATCAAAAGGAGGTTAAAAGCCAAAAAAGGTAAATGGGTGGAAGAGCTGCCTATAGTTCTCTGGGCCAACAGGACAACACCAAGAGGAGCAACAGGGCGGACCCCGTTCTCGTTGGTCTATGGTTGTGTAGCTGTATTACCAGCAGAAGTAGCTGTACCTACTGCCTGGTATGGGCTCTTAACCTCTGAGCTAAATGACTCTGAGTTGTCTTATGATTTAGATACCATAGAAGAACTGCGAGACATCGCACTGGTAAGGATGGCTGCTCAGCAACAGAATGTGGCCCGCAGCTTCAACAAAAACGTGAAAGCAAAATTTTCAAGCAAGGAGACTGGGTGTTAAGGAAAGTCTTCCAGAATACCCAGGAATCGAATGCAGGAAAGCTAGATGCTAGCTGGGAAGGCCCCTACCTGATTGAGCAGGTAGTGGGTAAAGAAGCGTATCGTCTAGCTACGGCAGAAGGGAAAGCTGTACCTAGAAGCTGGAACGCTTCACACCTTAAACTTTATCATTTCTAAAGAAGCTAGGTAATCAGCTGGTGTACATAAGACATCAGGTGCAAAGTAGTCACACCAGGTAAGGAAAGCCAACTAAGCAAAGCCAAGGAACACCAGGTTAGGCCATCCTCCTTGCATTTTCTACCTATAAAGATTTTTTCTGGAGTCCATGCTTACTTAGGCATCGGAGAGTCGTCGGCTATGCCAACGACTATCTTGGCCTAGCCAACGCACGCAGGTACCGCAAGACTAGCTTCAAGTGGAGCACTATCCAGCTTCCTAAGCTACCCAAAGGCGCAAGAACACCTAGACACCTTGGAGGACAATCAAGCTACCAAGGTTGCATCAGCTAAGGGTTACACGCCAAGACAACAGGGCCCATCACACAAGTCATTGGCATCACAAAGCGCCAGGTAAAAACGTAAAGCAGCTAGCTCATTTGTACTAAAGATCTAAGAATATGCATATATCAAAAGTTAAACTGTTCAAAAAGACACACCAGCCCCTTGGCTGGCGGTAAAAAATATCCAAAAGCATAAGAAATTAAAAATTGTTTGACGATACAAAGCAACGAGTTTAAAGGGGGAACTAAGCTGCATCTTCGGCTGAGGCTTCCTCAGCTGCAGGCGTAGGCTTAGACGGCTCAGCTACTGGGGCAGAACTGCTAGAAGGTTCAGCTGTAGCGTCAACCGCAACCTTCTCTGAAGGTTCAGCCAGGTCTTTAGCCGATGAATCAGCCGTAGAAACTTCTTGCCCAGGAGGAAGCAAACCCAAGGCCAGGGCTTCAAGATCTGCGATGCTCCCCATAGTAGCTAGGAAAGCATCGGTGTATTTGTGTAGCTCCTTAGTCCCCAGGTTCTTTAAAAGCATCAGGTATGCTAGCTTGGCAGGTTCAACAATCTGGACCTCAGCCATCTTATCTAGATGGATATCTTTCTGATGTGCCAGCTGGGCATCCAAAGCATCCCTCTCCTTCACCATCTCCACCAGCTTGTGGGTAGCCACCTTAGCTTCCTCCCTAGCCGCATCAATTTCAGCTTCAGCTGAGGCTGCGAAGAGCTTTTTTGCATCCCTCTCTTTCTCCAAGAGCAGTGTCTCAACCTTACGTTGCTCCTCAGCTACAGCCTTCCCCCTCTTGGCCTTCTCCAGCTCCTCCTTTAGGGCCGCCACCTCAGCTTGGGAAGCCTTAAGCTGAGATGACATCGTAGCAACCGCTCTCAAGCTGGAGCGCGCTGTCAGACAGTTCTGTAGGGCCTAAAAATAAAAACATTAAACATATAAGAGGGGTGAATAGCCAAGAGCGTTAAAACCAAAAGGACAAAGGAAATAATAGGAGTCATACCTGCAGAGAGTGTTGAACCGCGTGGTTCACAATCACCTCAGGATCCTCAGACCTGAGATGCTTAGCTGCTGCAGGAAAGAACAGCCTCTCAGCATGTGGCCATGTGCCATTATTTAACCCATCCTCAGATAGGAAATTCGCTGGCATTGGCAGATTGACCGTTGAGGTGCTAGGAGGAGGAGGAGGGTCTAAATCCAATTTGATTATGGGAGACGGCATGCTAGGAGTAGAAGTGGCCACCTTGGCAGGGGTAGCTGGCTTAGGTTTATTAGAACTAGCAGGAACCCCATATCTCTTTCTTTTTAGCCGAGCTACAGCATTGGCTTGAGATAACGTACTACCTTTGACTGCACAAGAACAGTAAAAACGTGATTAAAGGCCTTATACCTAGAAAACCCTAAAAATAAAGCATAATAGTGAGATTGCCTTACCTGAAGACATGGAATCCGTCCCGGAGGTGGTGGGGGTCAAAGATGAGATAGGAATTGCTTTGAAGGGAGGATTGTAAGTCCTTTTTTCCAGAGAGATGCTTAGGAATACCTTAGCTCTTTCGTCTGTTCTTCTAAGGTCTCCACAGCTTCAGGCGAACCTGAGTAAAAGCAAGGTTAAAGTCATAGTTAATAAAATATTCTATAAAAATAAAGGGAAAAACAAGTAGAATACCTCCAGCAGGCCAGCCAGAGGGGAGAAGCACCCCAGCTTTGCCAAGAGAATCCTTGGCAACGAAGAAAAAACGAGTCTTCTAGAAAGACTAGGAAGCACCAGTCCCTTCTACAAGGGAGGGATACTTAGGTTTTTGCCTTAGAGTGACCTTGTTAGGGTTAAGGATTTTCAAACTGTAGAGGGTAAGTAGATCTTCTAGGGAAAAAGGAGGGCTCCAGTCCCTAGTAGCAGACTCTACGGTGAAACAAACTTTCTAAAAACCTGGCATTAACTGACCAGGGGAATAATTTAAAACCTCCACGAAGGAACGCACTAAAGGTGTGAAACTGAAGCTGTAACCTAAAAGGAAGGTATACTCATAGAAACAAACTAGATCGTCAGGGGTATTTTCCGGCCGATCGAATTCTTCAGGGACCACAAATTCTGTACTTTCTGGAAAGACACCTCTAACCCTAATATTTTCGATGTCTTCCCAAGTGATAGAAGAAGCTACGTCGTCTATAGCCTTCCCCATTGACGTAGGTTTAGGAATAAAAACCTTCTTCCTAGCGGATTGCTTAAAAGGCATGCAAAGAGTCGAAAAGAGGAAAGGAAGAGAGAGAGAGAATAGACTTACCAAAGAGAGAAGACAGTAAACGGAAATGAAGATCTTCACGCAATCTCTTGATTTTTAAACCTACTCTGACATGCAAACGGCTAGTATTTATTATTTGGATTAAATGAGCTTAAGTGCATAATTAAACTCAGTTCATTAAAGCTACAGTGTGTTCTATTTAATCTCTGCGCCTTTTGAAAAACCTACCTTTATAGCAAACGTTACACTGACGCATCATTAACTTGCAGCTTTGCTACGCCAGGCCAGCAGCATAAGCTACAAGTTAGGGGCAATTGTTACGCCATGAAATTTATATAGCTATTGGTGCAGGTTAAGAATCATTGCAGCTATGAGCCTCCAGCTTGAGACCTCCAGCTAAGGAAATCCAGCTTGAAGTTCACCAGCTAAGAAGGATCAGCTAAATATCACCCAGCTAAAGGAACACAACTCTATTTTGAGACCGTTACAAGTCAAGACATCGAAGCCTGAAGATCCGCATAAGGATAAAGGCCATAAATGCAAAGGAAATAAAAGAGCAAGAATCATGCTCAATAACATTAATGGCAGATATAAATAAGAGATTTGGGAGCTATTTCAAGACGTTGTTGGGTTCAAACGGGTATATTCTTCTTAGTTATATATACACTCGAAATGATTGTAAAGAGACAAGTTCATACGCTTTAGCAATTACATACAAAAGTACGAGCATTATTTTACTAGCTTACAACTACGAATTGCATAGTTACAAAGGCACTAGGGCTATAATCAAAAGTATAGTGGATTGGTGGACTCAAAGCCACCCGCGGTTTTTCCCTTATTCCACGGGTTTCCGCGTCACCATCTTCGGTGTCTTGTCTTTGTCTTTATTTTGTTTACTTGTTCATCCTAGCTGTGTTTGGCAGATTCCAGTAACCTGGTGGAAACTTAGCTGTAGCTCCCAGCTAAGTTTTGTCTTAGCAGAATTTAGCATAAACACCAGACTGTCGAGCCTGCCAAGCTGCATACCTGATGCTATTCAAGAACCTGGAGAATAAAGAGCTGCACAAATATACCGATGCTTTCCTAGCCACTATGGGGAGCATCGCAGATCTTGAAGCTCTAGCTTTGGGTTTAACTCTTCCTGGGCAGGAAGTTTCTACAGCTGATTCATCGGCTAAGGACCTAGCTGAGTCTTCAGCAAAGTCTGCGGCTGATGTTGCTGCTGAACCTTCTAGCAGTTCTGCCCCAGCAACTGAGATGCCCAAGCTAACGCCTACAGCTGAGGAGGCCCCAGCTAAGGATGCAACTTAGTTCCCCTCTTTGAATTCATCTGATTTTTGTTATCGTCAAACAATTTAATTTTTCTGCTTTGGATAATTTTTACCGCCAGCCAAGGGGCTGGTGTGTCTTTTGAACAAATTTAACTTTGATATATATGCACACTCTTAGATCTTTGATGCAAATGAGTTAGGTGCTTTACGTTTTTACCTGGCGTTTTGTGATGCCAATGACTTGTGTGATGGGCCCTGTTACCTAGGCGTGTAGCCCTTAGCTGATGCAACCTTGGTAGCTTAATTCTTTGGTAGCTTTTCTCCAAGGTGTCTAGGTGTTCTTGCGTCTTTAGATAGCTTATAGGAGGCTAGGTAGTGCTCCACTTGTAGCTAGTCTTGCGGTTCCTGCATATGTTGGCTAGGCCAAGATAGTCGTTGGCATAGCCAACGACTCTCCGATGCCCAAGTTAGTATGGACTCCAGGAAAAATCTTTATAGGTAGAAAGTGCAAGGAAGATGGCCTAATCTGGAGTTCCTTGGTTTTACTTAGCAGTTTTTCCCTACCTGGTGCGACTGCTTTGTATTTGACATCTTAGATGCCCAAACTTGTTATCTAGTTTCTTAGAAATGGTAAAGTTTCAGATGTGAAGTGTTCCAGCTTCTGGGCACAGCTTTCCCTTCTGTTGTAGCTAGGTGATATGCTCCTTTACCTACTACCTATTCAATCAGGTAGAGTCCTTCCCAGCTGGCACCCAGCTTCCCTGCATTCAATTCCTGGGCATTTTGGAAGACTTTCCTTAACACCCAGTCTCCTTTCTTGAAAACTTTGGCTTTCACGTTTTTGTTGAAGCTGCGGTCCACAATCTGTTGCTGGGTGGCCATCCTGACTAGTGCACTGTCTCGCAGCTCTTCTATGGCGGTAGGTACAGCTACTTCAGCTGGCAACACAGCTTCACAGCCATAGACTAACGAGAAAGGGGTCTGCCCTGTTGCTCCTCTAGGTGTTGTCCTGTTGGCCCAAAGGACTCTAGACAGCTCTTCCACCCACTTACCTTTTTTGGCTTTTAACCTCCTCTTGATACCATTAATGATTACCTTGTTGCTGGACTCAGCTTGTCCGTTAGCTTGTGGGTACCTAGGTGTTGATGTCACCAGGTTGATGTTCCATTCGTGACAAAATTGTCGCGTTTTATCACTTATAAACTGTGACCCATTGTCACACACAATTTCACTAGGTACTCCAAACCTGCAAATGATGTTAGTATGTATAAAGGCAATCACTTCCTTATCCCTTACCTGTTGGAACGTGATAGCTTCAATCCATTTAGAAAAGTAATCAGTCAAGGCCAACATAAATACTTTTTGACCCGGCGCAGCTGGCAGCTTTCCTACTATGTCCATGCCCCACCTCATGAATGGCCAAGGTGTTAACGTGGGGTGTAATTGTTAAGAGGGCTTATGTATCATACCTGCATGCTTTTGACAACTTTCACATTTAGCTACATACCTTTTGGCGTCCTTATGCAACGTTTGCCAATAATATCCATAGGATAAGATCTTGTTAGACAAGCTCCTTCCTGCTGTATGTGAGCCGCATTCTCCCTCATGAAATTCTTTGAGGGTAGCTTCCCACTGCTCCTTCTCCAAGCATCTCTGCAACATATCCTGCTTAGCTGCATGTTTAAACAAGACTCCAGCTATTACCTGGTACCTGCTAGCTTTCATGCGTATCTTTCTTGATTCCAGCTTGTCATCTGGTAGTATGTCCCTTTCTAAGTAATCCAATAGTGGCTTTGTCCAGCTATCAGCACCTGTTTCATCACTAATGCTAAGTATACTGTTTGTCTCTTTGTTAATAGCTGGCGCAGCTAAATGAGCGATAGGGACATTGTTGAAGCTGTATTTCCTAAGTGCGAAACCCAGGTTAGCTAGTGCATCAGCTTTTGTATTCTGTTCTCTTGGAACCTGTTGTATTGTAAACTGTTGAAAGACTAGTATCCTTGATTTGACCAGCTCCAAGTAAAGAGACATCTTTGAGTCTTTAGCTGCATACTCTCCTTTTACCTGGCTAACGATAAGCAAAGAATCACTATATACCTGCAACCTGGTTGCCCCCAGATCACGAGCCACAGTCATACCTGCAATCAAAGCTTCGTACTCGGCTTCATTGTTAGTAGCTTTAAAATCACAACAAATAGATCGTACTATTATGTCCCTTTGTGGCGATTTTAGGACTATACCTAGTCCACCTCCTCTAAAGTTGGATGAACCATCTACAAATAGCTTCCAACTACCTGTAGGTGTTACCTGATTAATGTGTCGTACTTCCTCATCTGCTGAAGCAGCTAGGTTAGGACTGAAATCTGCCACAAAATCAGCTAGGGCTTGTGATTTTATAGCCGTTCGTGGTTGGTACCTGATGTCATAGGCACTAAGAGATACATCCCATTTGCTCATCCTGCCAGTATACTCAGGTTTGCGTAACACAACTTTTATAGGATAATTAGTCATAATACATATAGGGTAAGCTTCGAAATAATGTCGGAGTTTCCTCGAAGCTGTATATAAAGCTAATACTAATTTTTCTAGAGAAGTGTACCTGGTTTCTGCATCAAGTAAGGATTTACTAATATAATACACGGGTAGCTGCTGATTGTCAGCCTCCCTAGCTAGTACTGCGCTGACAGTTGTGCTGCTCATAGCTAGATAAAGCTGTAAAGTCTCACCCGGCTTTAGTTGAGGTTGGCATGATTGAGCTTCTCACTGAAATAGGCTATGGGACGCCCTCCTTGTTGTAAAACAACTCCAATCCCTACGCCACTTGCATCACATTCAACTTCAAACACTTTCTTGAAATCTGGTAAGGCTAGAACAGGCGCCTCACAAAGCTTGCTTTTCAACTGATCAAATGCTTCCTGAGCTGCTGGAGTCCAAGTGAAAGAACCCCCTTTGATACATTCGGTCAGTGGAGCCAAAATAGTACTAAAACCTCTGATGAATCTCCTGTAAAAAGATGCCAATCCATGAAAACTTCGAACTTCTGTGATGGAATTTGGAATCGGCCATGATTTGATTGCCTCTACCTTGGATTCATCCATAGAAATGCCCTGAGATGAAATAATGAAGCCCAGAAAAGACACACTAGAAGTGAAGAATTCACACTTCTCCATCTTTGCATATAGCTTCTTTTCCCTTAGCTTAAGGAAAACCTTTTTCAGATGAATAAGATGATCCTGTTCATTGTTGCTATACACAAGAATATCATCAAAATAAACCACAACAAATGAACCAATGAAGGGACGAAGTACCTCATGCATGAGCCTCATGAAAGTACTAGGAGCATTAGTTAAACCAAATGGCATAACACGCCACTCATATAACCCACTCTTGGTCTTAAAGGCTGTTTTCCATTCATCCCCTTCCTTGATTCGAATCTGATGATAACCACTACGCAAATCTATCTTGGAGAACATAGTAGCACCATGTAATTCATCGAGCAAATCATCAAGCCTAGGAATAGGATACCTATACTTGATGGTGATGTTGTTTATAGCCCTGCAATCTACACACATACGCATAGTTCCATCCTTCTTTGGAACCAAAATAACAGGAACAACACATGGACTAAGACTTTCTTGCACAAACCCATTAGCTAACAATTCAGTAATCTGTTTTTGCAACTCTTTAGCTTCTTCAGGATTACATCTATAAGCTGCCTTGTTAGGTAATGGTGCTCCAGGAACTAAGTCAATTTGATGCTCAATACCCCTACTAGGTGGTAAACCATATGGAAGATCCTCGGGAAAAATATCACTAAAATCGTTCACTAATGGTTTAACCCAATCATGTAATTCACGAGTATTTCATCATTTGTAGAAAATAACAACAACAAGTGCATTTCCTTCCCCTTTTCAATGGCCTTATCAACTTTATGTTTTTGGAGAATTAAGGATTTCTGATTTTTATCTTTCGAATTGGAGGTTTCTTTCTTAGGTAAATTCGGACCCTTTTTGCTAGGACTAAGTATAATTTTCTTGTTTTCATGCATGAAAGTGTATGTATTAGTCCTACCATTATGTAAGGTTTCCTTATCAGATTGCCACGGCCTCCCTAAGAGAATATGACATGCATTCATAGGCACCACATCACATAAAACCTTATCATTATACGAATCACCAAAAGAGAAGCTAATTAAAGCTTGTTTTGTTACCTCCACACAGTTACCATCATTAAGCCAATGAAGCTTATATGTTTTAGGATGACTGAAGGTAGGATGATTGAGCTTCTCCACCATAGAACTCGAAGCTACATTAGTGCAACTCCCACCATCAATAATCATAGAACAAATCTTGCCCTTGATTAAGCATTTCGTCTGAAAAATCTGATCTCGTTGAGATGGTATATCAGGAGCATCCATGATCAATCCAAGTCTCCTAGCAAAGAGTCATCAAGAAGAGATTAAGGTGAAGGAGATTCAATTCATTAGCTTACTTAATCCAATTTCGAACAAGCAAGTACTTCGAATTGTTAATTAAGCTTAACAGCTTCTTAATCTATTTTAAGACTTGTTGATTAATGCTCATGATCATCTTAACATCATAAAGTATTAGTAATCAATCTTGAATTATGATTAAATAGCTTAATTAATTAGTTCTAAGTCATTAAAGTAAGCCTAGTGAAACTGTTTTGGAAGAACAGATTTTATACGGTTGGTTTAGGGAGTATTTTGACCACGTTTTTGAGCTTTATTCTTGGCTAAGGCAACCATACATGACTCACCTGTGTGATTACATACATAACCAACAAGCATGTGAAGAGTTGGAGGCAAGAATCAATAGGAAATGAGAGCTTCATTGAGAAGTATCCAAAACCGCAGCTGGGAGGCGTCTTTCTGGGTCCCATTTCATCAGTTCTGGGTAGCCGTTTTTTTTAAGCTTTTGGGGCTGAATTTTTGAGGATATTTTCCTTAGAATGTCTATTTTATTACCTTAGTTTCCTTTTTGCAGTAGGATATTTTCGTTTCTCAGAATATCCTAATCATTGCACCTAGGTACTGAAAACTGGCCCAGATTTTGTAATATTTTAAGATAGCTTTTGTTACCTAAGCAAAACATCACCAAATGACGTGAATTTTTGGTATGTTGCTGCTTTATATGTTAGGATTGTAATGTAAGAAGTTTCATTAGACTTCGTTGAATGAATTAAGAGTTATACTCCTTTCTTTGAGCTGTGCGCTTAGAGTAAAAACTGGACAGTTTGTCCTAATTCAAGTCTTTGAGTTAATTAGCTAACTAACGTAGATTAATTACTAATTTAACAAAGCAAGGTTGCACCAAGAGCTCTTCTTTGACATTGGTGGCCTAGTTTGGTGGTTCTAAGGCTAATGAAAGTGTGGTTGTTGGCACGGTTCCAACAAGGCTTGATGCAAACTGTTTCTTCGGTTCTTAACCAACGAATGCTCTTGCTTATGAAATGCTATATGCATCAGGTTTGGAAAGTATGGGTGTTGAAGCTAGGTATGCTTTAAGCTGTTGTAGAGCAGCTTCGTGTTCTGTAGTCCAATCAAAACCTTTATTTTTCTTAAGCACGTGATAAAAAAGATGACACTTATCTGATGATCTAGAGATAAAGCGATTGAGTGCTGCTACTCTTCCTGTCAGCTTATGAACCTCTTTCAGGTTCTTGGGGGACTGGATATTGATGAGTGCCCTGATCTGATCTGGGCTAGCTTCAATTCCTCTTTGCGTTACTATGTAACCTAGGAACTTACCAGCTGGTACTCCGAATGAACATTTTGTTGGGTTCAGCTTCATGTTGTACTTTTCAGCACATCAAAGGTGTCCTGCAGCTGAGATACATGATCCCCAACTTGCTTGGACTTGACCAGCATATCATCGATATAGACCTCCATTGTGTCCCCAAACTGTTTTTCGAACATCTTGTTGACTAGGCGCTGATAGGTAGCACCTGCATTTTTTAGACCAAATGGCATAACTTTATAGCAATATATACCTCTTTTGGTCATGAAGGCCGTTTTCTCTTGATCTTCTGGGTCCATCAAGATCTGGTTGTAACCTGAGTAAGCATCTAGGAACGTGAGCCTTTCATGCCCTGCTGTGGCATCTACCAAGGCATCAATGTGAGGTAGGGGAAATGGATCTTTGGGGGCAAGCTTTGTTTAAATCTGTGAAATCAATACAGACTCGCCATTTGTCGTTCTTCTTTCCTAGCACAACCACGTTAGCTAGCCAATCAGGATATTTTACTTCCCTGATCTTACCTTCCTCGTTGATGATCAGGTTGCGTTCAGGTGCGAATTTCCTTCTTTTTTGTTTGATAGGTTTGTGATGGGGTCTACGTTCAACTTGTGGGTGCAAATAGAAGGGTCAATTCCAACCATGTCTTCATGCGTCCACGCGAAGCAGGTGATGTTTTCCTTGAGGAGTTCGATGATCCTGGCTCTTTCCTCTGGTGGT
Organism: Patellifolia procumbens; assembly: GCA_947645195.1. Classification (NCBI taxonomy): domain Eukaryota; kingdom Viridiplantae; phylum Streptophyta; class Magnoliopsida; order Caryophyllales; family Amaranthaceae; genus Patellifolia; species Patellifolia procumbens. The sequence goes on along the minus strand of CANSGD010000543.1, from coordinate 137,129 downwards.
AGGGATGCTCCAACCTGTACCGTCTGTTCTGGCTTTGTAGGATCCAGCACCACTTCTTCAATGTCCTGTTCTTCGGGTTTGCTGGGTGTAGGATGCTGCTGTAATTGCTAGATGTCCTCCTTCTTGGGTTTGAGAGAGATGCTGTAACACTCCCTAGCTACCTTCCTGTCCCCCTTGATTTCTTGTACTCCCCATTGGGTAGGGAACTTGATGGTTTGATGGTAGGTGGACGGCACAGCTTTCATCCTGTGAATCCAAGGTGTACCCATAATAACATTATAAGCTGAAGGACAATCTACGACACTAAACTTGGTTTGCAGATTAACTCCTTTGGCATAGGTTGGCAGCGTGATTTCACCAATGGTGATGGCAGGTTCTCCATTGAAACCGCATAGGACTGTTGACTTTCTGATGATATCTTCGTCACGTAATCCCATGCTTTGTATGGCATTCTTGAATATGATGTTAGCAGAGCTCCCATTGTCTACCAACACTCTCTTGATCAAGTAGTTGCTGATGGTGAGTGAAATTACTAGTCCATAGTGATGATCGGCTTCTTCAGCTTCTTCTTCTTCCTCGAAGCTGATGGTCATGCTGCGCAGCTCTTGCTCCTCCTTGCTTCTGTGCTGGACAAGAGCTGCTTTGGAACCTTCTCTAGCAAACCGCTTAGCTGCAGAATAGGTTAGTCCACAAATTTCTGAACCTCCTGAGATAAAATTGACTACCTTGTCATGTGTTGGATCAGGTGGTAGCCCAGCTGGTTTGCTGTTGTGGTCCTTGCTAGGTTCATCTTTCTGACCCTTCTTCCCCATTAGATGTTCCAGGTAGCCTTTCTTCAGCAGCCAAGATACTTCTTTCCTGAGAGCTTTGCAGTCTTCAGTTAGATGGCCATGGTCGTCATGGTAGCTGCACCACTGGGAGCTGTCTTTTCGCCCATCAGGTTTGTTAGTCTTCCTAGGCCACCTAGCTACTGAGCCTAGTTTTTCCAAGGCGTTCACCACACCTCCTGCATCAACATTAAAGCAATAAGAAGATATAGGAGGAAAATCCACATTGTTAGACTTGCGAGGAGCTTCTCTAGCTACACTGCTAGCTTGATCACGCTTTTGGTATGGCTGATGACGCCAATCGTTTCTTTTGCTGTTGTTGTTATTGTTACTTTGAGTCTTCCTATCGTAGCTAGATTCTCCTCCATACCTGGATGCATCATCTTCCTCTATGCGGATCTCAGCCATAGCTCTAGCCCTGACTTCTTCAAAGGTACTACAGGGATACCTGGTTGGTTCATAATACAAGAGGGATTTAGGTATCAAACCTCTCCGGAATGCTTCGATAGCTGTCGGGATGTCCAGGTTCTTAACAGAGATCATTTCCCTGTTAAACCTGTCCAAATACTGGCGTACAGCTTCACCGGTTTTTTGTATAATGCGGTACAAGTCGCCTGTATGTTTCTCCAGCACCCTGCTGCTAGCAAATTGCTGATAAAACTTGTTAATAAGACAAGAGAAGTTAGGGATAGTACCAGCCCTGAGGGTTATGAGCCATTGTAAGCCAGGTCCACCTAAGGTGGCTCCAAAGGACTTGAACATTGTAGCTTCAAGGAGGCCTTCTGGGATAGGAAGGGTCCACATCTTCTGCTTATACTGGTTCACGTGGTCATACGGGTCTGTGGTTCCTTAGTACAGCTTGCCAAATGGGGCTAGATGCAGTTTCTTTGGTATCATGGCTCTAGCTATCTCATCCACGAATGGTGACTTGGTGTAGCCATTAAGGGTCTCCTCTGCTATGGGTGTAGGTGCCCCTGACATCTTTGCTAGCATTTTATCATTTTCCGATTCTGGGACTCGAGGAGGGCCAGCTTCGAAGCTGTGGGATCCAACTCCTCCTGGTTGGGATCTTCTGGAATGTCCTCAGCGTCTTCGTCAGCCCTAGCTTCTGAGTCATTTAACTCCAAAATTCGAGGTGTCATACCAGTAGGTCGTCGTGAAGATTTCTTTGCGTTGCTCTTAACTGATTCTAGTTCTTTTTGTAAGTTTTCAATGATCTTGTTGGACTCTGTTTGAGCTTCCTGTAGAGATGCGAGAGCAGCTCTCATCTGCTCAGGAGTGAATTCGGCCATTTGAAGTTGGGCGTTTTTGAGAAGGAATTGATAATGAAAGATTAGGTATGAAATCTAGCTGTAGGCCCCACGGTGGGCGCCAAACTGTTTATGCTAAATTCTGCTAAGGCAAAATCAAGCTGGGAACTACAGCTAGGATTCTGCTAGGTTGCTGGAATCTGCTAAACACAGCTAGGATGAACAAAGAAACAAAATAAAGACAGAGTCAAGACACCAGAGGTGGTGACGCGGAAACCCGTGGAATAAGGGAAAAACCGCGGGTGGCTTTGAGTCCACCAATCCACTATACTTTTGATTACAGCCCTAGTGTCTTTGTAACTAAATAATTCATAATTTGTAAGCTTAAAGAACAGTGCTTGTACTTTGATATGTGTGTGCTAAGTGCGTATGAACTTGTGTGTCTATACAATCATTTTGACTATATATAGCAGAGAAGAATGTATCCGTTCTAACCAGCAACGTCTTGAAACAGCTCTCAAATCTCCATTTATGTCCGCCATTAATGCTGCTGAGCATGATTCCTGCTCTTTATTGTCTTCCCGTAATTATGGCTTTTACTCCTCTGCGGATCTTCAGGCTTTGATATCTTGATTCGTAACGTATTCCAAACAGAACTGTGTTCTCTTAGCTGGGCAGCATTAGCTGGTTCTTCTTAGCTGGTGAGCTCCAAGCTGGTTTCTTTAGCTGGAAGTCTTAACCTGGGAATTCATAGTTGTAGTGACTTTTAACCTGCATAAGTAGCTACACAATTTTCGTGGTATAACATGGTTTATATCTGGCCTTTCCCACAAAATCTTGAACTCTGATCTATTACAAATTGCCTATTTTTTGGTATTGTTAATGGAAAATTTCACAAATTTGAAAATTACATGGTAATGATTAGTTTGGAACGACATGAAACTAATAATGTAAGGAATTGTGAGGAAAGTATTCAACTTTCTGGTTTAAAGCGTGTTCGGTAAGTAGTGGTAGAGGTAGAGGTAGTGGTTAAATTAGAGGTCAAAATTTTAATTTGTAAATTTATGTGTTTGGCAAGGTAGTGATTAAGATACCTGTTAGAGGTAGATGTGGAGTTTAGGTAGTGGTTGTGAAAATCTAACAAAAGTAGTGGTTGAAGGTAGAGGTAGAGGTTGGAAAATATATAATAAAGTTTTTAATAAATAATAAAGGAAATATTTGTTAACAGCTACTCCAACCGTTACTTTTACCGAACACTAATATTTTACGCAGTTAATAACTTACAGCTACTACTATAGCTGACAGCTACCCAGACAGCTAACAACTACCCCTACAGCTAACAGCTACCTCCACAACTATTGTTGCCGAACAGACCCTTAGGATTTATGTCTGTTGGGTTAAATCCAGTTTTCTACTGCCCTTGTATTCACAACCCGGTTGGTTCACAACATATTTTCTTTTTGTTCTCATGCTCTAACAATGACCTAACAAAATTTACACTAGCCTTATCTGTGCGCGATGCGAATGAAAGAGTAAAATGTAAGGATTTGGGAGAAACTACATTATAATTTCTCTAGTGAAGTGTATATACTGTATATTTTTACACTTTTTTAAAAATAATCGTTACGTTTTAATTATTTTGTTGTTTTATAGATAGGGTGTAATTATAATCTCAAAAGAAAATAAGTAGTGAAAGAATATCAAAAAGTACATTAAAAAGAATAATAAATATCAGAGAATAGATTAGAAATAGTAATCTAAAAACAAAATGCCAAAAAAGACAAAAGAATCTTACCAAAAATTAATGAAAAATGTCATTTAGAGCAAGAAAGGGAGAAAGAAAATAAAACAATTGTAACAACGATGGTTGGTGTTTTAGCACCTAAAAGCTAAGAAATTGGTTTAATGAAATGACTAAGATTTGAAATAAAACTTAATTCTCTAATTATAGGAGATTTCATTTCATTGATTATTTTTATTTGTTTTATCTTTCTTATTTTTGGTGTCCACACCCCTCTTCCCCCTCTGGCCCTCTTCCATTATAGCATAAACCTATATACTCAGACCCTATTCTTTTGGACTGGAGTGATTGAAAAATATTTTGGTTCAATTAAGTTTAGCTTCATTAATTTTAGGTTAGTTCAGTTCAACTCATCTCATTAATTTTAGGACTGGAGTATAACTCATTTATAGTTCAGTTTAGTCCAATTCAATTTTATCCAAGATCAGAAGCAACCAATCAAATAACTACAACAAGAAGAAACATAGGAAGACAAAAAAAAAAACAGGATACAACAAAGAAATATTTACACAGAGAATGACAACTCATTAGATAACCCATGATCCCAGGTGAATTATGTATTTATGTGCTAGAAAATAGAAATAGTGTGCAGTGTGTGCTCATGTGCACTATTATGACTTTATGAGTGACATATTTCTTCAAATTGAAACCCTCAAAACCCATACTTTTCTTATAGGGTAGGCAACTAGGCAAGGCATCAAAATACCACACTTATCCGTAACTAGTGTTCTATCTTGGATAAACTTTTGAATATGTAACTTGTGATCACAAACATATCATCACATTTTTGGGATCACCTATCACAAATTTGACCATGCATCAAGTAGTTAATTGAAAAGGTTGTGTTTGATGTATACTTTCTCTGTTTTTTCAATACTTGCAATATTAGTATAGTAACTACTATTTATTTATCATCTTATTTTATATTTTTTTCAATTGTATAAGAAAAATTATAAACAAGTGGAGTCTTATTTGATTCGTTTTAATTCATACTATTATAATATCAACTTTTTATAATTTTTTACTTATCAATAATTAGAGATATTAAAGTTCAAAGTATTACATTAGATAGATGTAAACAAGAAACGTTGCAAGTATTGCGAAACGGATGAAGTATTAAAGACTAGCAATTATTCACCAATTGAATTACTGGTTAAAATACTTCTAATAAATAGAGATGTTACGTGTTCCAGAATTGATATCTCATGCATGACGTGTTGATGCAAAGGTGAATGATTCATGGGATGGAGCTTAGGGGAAAATCTGTGTTTTAATTTATACCGATATATACGAGTTGGTATAATATGATTTAAGGAAATGATATAAGGGTGTAAACGAGTAAATTAATCAAAATGTTTTTAATACAAGCAAGAATAGGATTATAAGTTACTAATTTTAAAATTATTGCTTAATATGCTTGTTTACACCTTTAAATAGCTTCCTTAAAATGCATGCAAAAACAATTGTTGCTATTAAACTGTTACGGAGGGAATAAAAATTTGTGGACAAAATAAAAAATTTGTTTATTAGGGCCCGTTCGGTATCATTGTGATTTTCTGTTTTTTGGTTTTTTCATTTTCAAAGTCATATGATATATGTCCTGTAATGAATAAAAAAATGACCAAATTTATTGGAAATATGATAAATTTGAAAATTGACAACTAAAAAGAGAAAATCATTTTTTTATGTATCATATTTTTTAGTGTTTGGTTTTCAAAAAAACTGAAAAATTAAAAACAAAAAAACGATAACGAACAAGCCCTTAGGTTTTGGTTTTGCTTCTGCTTTAAATTGCTTAAGCCATACCAGTAACCTTATCAGCATCCAAATTTCAACATTCTTATTTTTCCTATGCTCAACAAGACAATAAGCTAAGGGTGAGTTTATCCATAAGACTCCCTCTCAAATTTCAGACTCTGCCACATCAGCTTTCCACTAACTTTATCTACTCTTTAATATTTCAGACTCATGTAAGACTCATTCCAGTTTTGATTTTTATCCCTCAGATTTCCTTTCAAACTCTTCAACAAAATTTGATCATATTATATTGACACGTGGCAACGCACTATTGGTTCTCTTTTATAAAGTGAGTCTTAAGGTGAGTCTTAGATTTCTAAGACTACCCTTAAGACTCTCCAAATCTTAAAATATGTTTATTGGGAGTCTTTAATAAGACTCTACAAAATCTTATCTTAAGACTCCACCTTAAGACTCCCAATAAACATACTCTAAGTTTAGCTATTTAGACAATTGTTGCACAAAGCTTATACTTTTAACATTTGACGTTCTTTTAACATATGGTTGTACGAACTATTCACATATTAGAAGAATAAAAAACTTTTTAAAGACTTAATCACATTAAATTCATTACTATTTGATTCCTTCTCTTTCCACTCATCATTTCTAGCATTAGTAGGAACTACTTACACCAACCAATATGCTTTTCTTAGCCTTTCTTCAGATAATCCTCCCTCTTTTAATTGAGTCCACATCACTCAAATATAGCTAAACTGATTCCACGTTAGACCTTAGACGTTACTCGAATACAGCTAATTATGTAAGATTTGCAAATTGCAATGGCAATCTTATCTTACCCCTTCATTAAACTAAAATTTTCACGGACAAAAAAAATAAAGTAAAATTGGACCCTCCAGCCTTGTGTGTTGTTGTGTCAGCCGATGTTTCGTAGTTGATGTGTGTTACTCCTGGGATCATGTGCTAAATATCTAATCTCAACTTCTTTTATTTTTTTAATTTACTCCCTACGTACCATTTTACATAATAAGGCTTATATTTTTTTTAGTATTTTATATTATTAGTCTTGTTATAAAATTTGCATTTGTAAAATAGCATAAGATCAGAAAACAAGGGGATGTGAAGATCATATTAGATTAATCAAAGATGTGATTTGAAGTTCTCGCAAAAAACAGATCAAGTTTTTTATTTTAATGTATATTTAGTACAAAAATAGGATGGGAATTATTTTCAGACCTTTTTAAATTCTCTATGTAGATAAGTTATCTCTTACTCTCGTAGATGAAGTTTATTAAAGAACATTGGAGTGTTTATACAATGTCATGTCTCTTCTGTGCCTTACTTAGGTTTGAAGACAACAAGTAAAAGTTGACCACGTTATGAAGGCGGGCCGGAATATTGGAGGTGTTTGGCAATTGACTGGTGGCTGTTGGCTTTATATGCTGGTTAATTAGACCGGCTGTTTTTTAGTGGTTTGTTTGACCGACTGTATAATCGTTGGCTATTAAAAAAGTGATTGGTAAATGTGGCTATTATTGATGGATGTTTAGTACAAAATGGAAGTAAAAGCCAACAGCCACCCACAAAGCTGGTAAAAGAAGCTTCTGACTTTTCAGCCACGCACTGCAAAAGTCAGTTACCACACACTTTTTTTGGCTGTTTGACCAGAAACGAAAGCTAAAAGCCAAAAGCCAATGAAAAAGCCACCCCAAAAGCTATTTGCCAAAGACTCCCATTAATTCCTTGTATTACGTATAACTAAAAATAATTTTTTTTGATTGGTAAGAATAAAGACCTTGATCATACATCAACTAACTCATTTTTTTGGTGTAGCTAGTATTTGCGGACTATATATTTGGGAGTAGGGGAAAAGGTAAGGGGAAATCTCCACCCCTAATACCCCTAGTGAAACTTGCTCCCATGACCTTGAAGGCTTGAAGTTATGAGTTAAGCCAGACCCTTATCACTAAATCAAGCATTGCTTGGTAATAAACCACAATAAATTCTTTGTTTGTACTAAATGTTGTAGTATAGTATAAATACTAGATAATTGTTATTCAATAGCATTTTGACTAATATTTCAGAAAATTATATTCTTCTTTATCCTTATCTCGGGTTTTCTTCCTTTATTTCTACAAATATATTTTTTTTCCTCCTAATTTTTTATTTTTATAGTAAATCTATCTCTATTTATTTCAAATGAAATCTAAAATTTAATTATCTTCGATTTTATTGGTTGCCTTGAAAAAATGTTAATTACCATCGATCTTATTGGTCAAAATGTTTTTTCCCTTATTGGCGCCCTTAATGCTCTCGAAAAAATCCTCCTTTATATATTAACTTCAGTTATGAGCCTATCTTTAACTGCCCGCCAAATAGTTTATCCAGTAATGAGTATCCCTACAAAATAATGAGATAAGTATATTGTAATGGGTCTTATTTTAAAGTATATTTCAAGCTAAATCCAAAAGTATAGAAATTTTAATTTATTGAGTTTTATAACTAAAGTTACAATTAATTTATACATTATAATAATCCTTACCATTTATTCACACTCAATTATATATTTTATTCATGCAAAACTCTAATTATCTTCAAAATTTTATAAGAATATAAAAATAAAAAATTATAAAATATACTAATATATTTTGTGACATGGAAATCCTATGTGGCGTGCCCAATGCACATATTAATATCTAAAAAAATATCATTTGTTAAATAATAATTTACCCATTGGCATTGAGTATGTTTAATTTTAGGCATTAGTTGGTTTTAATTATCAAATTTTATTTATATAAAGAGGTAAAAATGACGGGATATAAAAGATATAATCGCAGAAGAGAGAGTATGAAACCCTAATTGTTAGAATGAGAAGGAATAAATACTATACTATTGCCACAATCAAGTGTATTACTTGACTTGTGAATATATGTAATAAAAGTTTGGAAGCTCTTATGTAATATACATAATATGTGTATATTCTTCTACAAAAAATATAAATATAACATAATATTAACATTGAGATATGTCTTGAATTATCCGGCGCTAAGATTAACGAAGCACGGGGTTTTTCGAAGTTTCGGTGTATATATGCAGAACATTTATGTTTTGGGTTCATAAATAGGTTCATTCGGTCTAGGTTAATTAGAAGGGTAATATATAAACCCTATATTAACAATTTGTAATATTGTACTCCCTCTCCTCATGATACTATAAATTGTTTCCCTTTTCCTTGTGGACATAACTCACACATTTTTAGTGAACTGCGTTAAATCTTTTTGTTTTTCTTCTCCAATTCTTATACATAAAAATTAATTAAAAAGATTGTGATATATCTTATTTTCATATTCAAAGAATCACATAAGTTTTATTAATCTTTATCTTTTTAAATACTTATTATTCGCCAAATAGGTTATCTAGTAATGGGTACCCTTACGAAATAATAAGATAAGTATGTCAAAATGAATCTTATTTTAATGTATACTTTGATCTGAGTCCAAAGGTATAAAAATTATAATTTTTTGATTTGTATAACTAAAGTTATGATAATTCATAAATTATAATGATTCTTGTAGTATATTCAAACTATATATTTTATTTATGCAAAAGTCTAATTATCTTTTTAAAACTCAAACTTATCTTTTACTATTTATCAAAAAGGTCGATTATCTATTTAAAAGTCAAATTTTATCTTTTATCTATCCAAAAGTATAATTATCTTTTTAAAAATATAATACTAAAAATATTTTGTGACGTGTCAATTCTATGTGGCGCACCGAATGTTCCCGAAAAAAGCTTCTTATATATATATATATATATATATATATATTGATTGTAGGTTTAACTACCTTTTCCATTTTTTTACTTTAACTACCACTTATAATTAAAACCAGCAGGTTTCACTACCAAAACCACTTTCAGGCCTAATGTTTTATGATGCTTTTACCCTTCACTGGTTTTCCGTCATGTTCTTCATTTTCCCCCCAATTTTCATTCGATTTCTCATCCAATCCAACCCTAGTTCATTTAATTGGGCATTAATTTGTGAATGAAGTGCCCAAATCTTCAATTGGAGGTTTTTTTGGTAAACCCTATAGTCCAAGATTCTGGCAACCACATTGGGCAGCCGAGCTAGATTCCGCCGGCGAGAGGAAACCACCACCAAACAACCCAGATTTTGCCGGCGAAAATGTTGCACCAGATTCGGCAACCACAGTGGGCAGCCTAGGTCTGTTTTGGTGGTTGCCGGAATCTGGGTTTACAAAAAAAACGTTCAATTAAAGATTTGGGCACTTCATTCATGAATTAATGCCCAAATAAATGATTATTCGGAAAAATCTTCTAATTTCCCCCAAATTGATGAACTAGGGTTGGATTGAATGAGAAAATCGAATGAAATTTGGGGAAAATGAAGAATATGACGGAAAACCACTAAAATTTGGCCTGAAAGTGGTTTTGGCAGTGAAACCTAGTGATTTAATTATAAGAGGTAGTTAAAGTAAAAAATAATTAGAAAAGATAGTTAAACCTACAATGTGTATTATAAAAGGTGATTTTTTGACAAAATTTCCTTTTAAAATTGGTTGGTTTGCAATATGGGAAGTAACTTCCCATAAGAATTTTTATTTATCTAGAAGAGACTAAGTAAGAAACTGCCATCAATTTTGTAGGAAATGGAAATTCTTATGACTTTTCACTTCCCCTATTTCACTATAGTATTGTCAACTAAAGAAGTTACCCTCTATAAATTCTAAATTTTCTAATGACAATCAAACAAGCACGAAGCACTTTTATAAATCAAAAACTTAAAAATGACACTCATACAATAGACATTCAACTTTTCGTCCGGTAAGAAGATTTCTAAACTGATTATCATGCATGAATCAAGTCATCAACTATCAACATCGTGCTTAACTAATGTTTTACGTCACTAGTTGATAAAGGTACAGGTTCTCTAGTGGCTGCGTGTGCTTGTGTTGTGATGTGGCATCCTATGGCTTGCTCTTCATATAGTTCTCAATAAACTGATGATACCATGTGTTAGAAAAATCATCATATTTGAATCTCTGTGATAGGACCTCAGAATCTCGCTGAGGAACAACATCCTCCATGGTATAATAAACATCATCAGCCTACACTTGCAGATACGAAGGATTGAGAAGCGAAATGAGAGAAGATGACACTAGTAAAAAAAAAGTTTTATTTGCTGCCCCTAATTGCTGCTTTTTTAGGCGATAGCAGCAAACAAGTTTTCATTTGCTGCAATTTTAAAGAAGAATTGAAGCAATGAGAAGTATTTTCTCTATTTGCTACAATTGTAAGCTAAGTTGTGCAGCCAATAGAATTTATAAAAAAATTAAAAAAATTTAAATAAAAATAATTTGTTTTAATTGCTTCAAGTTAAATGAATATAGTGCAGCCAATAAAACAATTTAACTAATTTTAAAACTATACTAACTCTAAGTTACATATCATCTAAGTTAAAATAATCAAAAATAAAAAAAGCGGCAAGATCTTTAGCTTCGTTCTCCCTCCCCGCGGCTCCGATAGTTCAGCAACCACTACTCTCAGATCCTCCCACGAAAATCTTCAGCAAACCCCCACGAAAAATTCTCACCAAGATTTATGGATATTTTTCTTCACTCTCTCAGTTAAATTCGCTCATCAATTTTGGATAGCTATCTCCCTTCATGCTCTCACATTCAACGGTTATAATTGGGTATTCTCAGTTGGAATTCGCGCATCAATTCGGTAATCTAAGGTATGTTCTTTCAAATTTAATCTTTTTGCTTGGGTTTTGGATTCGATAATTTAAGTTTTAATTTGTTTTATTGAATTTGATAATTATATTGAAGTGACGAAAAGCTGCTTGAAGCATTTGGTTTGGGGTTCATGAATGTTTAAAGCTTAGAAATCCATTGTTTATCATTTCTAAGCATTTTATTTGGGGTTCATGAATGTTTGCCGGCTGCTTTAGTAATTTTCGGGTTTGTGGTCGAAAGTTTATAGCTTTAAAATTGATTGATTTGATGAAGTCTGATTTTTCAAGCCCGGATTCAGAGATTGGTTCCTTAACAACATCTGACTTGGCCTTAAAGTAGTTCCTAAACAAAGGCTTCCCTTGTAGTAAAACATCAGTGCTAGTTCCTGTAGGGTACCCTCCAATATAGACAACTGACTCAATCCAACTCATCTCGTTGCAATCTTTATCAGTTAGAGCCAATTCAGGGAAGGTTCGAGCCATGGTTCGAAGAAGCTGATTCGTGTTGCCTAAATACAGCGCGTTAAACAAAGCCTGTAATGTTCATCAAGTTTATCAGCAACTTGCTGCCATCTATATAGCAGCTTGGTCAACCCTTGCTGTAATGTTCTTACAATTGTAAAAGTTGTTACAGTTTCAGGTACAGGTACAAGTTTAACCTTCCATGCAAGAATTACCCCAAAACTACCACCACCACCACCTCTGACAGCCCAAAACATGTCCTCCCCCATCGCTTCTCGATCCATAATCTTTCCCGAGGGATCCACTAACCGGACATCAATCACATTATCGACTCCTAGACCATATTTTCTCATCATAGAATCGTAAGCACCGCCTGTAATATGTCCTCCAATACCCAAGCCGGTGCACAGTCCTGCAGGAAAACCGTGCACCTTACTCTGCTCTGATATCCCGTAATAAAGTTCCCCTGTAACATAATCATCTTAGGTGGTGAGTTGAAAGAATATTGAACTTTGACAGAAGGAAACAACCATAAATTTTGGATATGTTGTTGCTCCTTGATAGGTTCTAGTCTTATCACCTAATAAAAGATAATCCTAAGTCCTCTAACAATGGTAGTCAGTGGAAGCAGGGTCGAATCCGCAGGGAGACAGAGTTTCTAAATCAATACCCAATTAACTAGCTACTTCAGAAGAAAAAATGGAGAATTAATTAAACTAAAGATTAAACTAAGAGAGACGAATTAAACCAAGGATTTGACTGTGGAATTAAAAGCCTAGGGTATTAGGTCGGTCCACCATGCTTATACCAATCAAATAGGGTCAACAACTATCAAAACCTAGGTCAAGAGTCGAGGGATTAGAGCATGTGTTGAGCTATGGTTAAGACTCAACGCTCATAGTTCAACATACGCCGCATGTTCACTAACGTAATCAGAACTACTGATGTGTCCTAGGCCTCTAGTAAGACGGATCTGTGCAAACAACTATTAACCACAAGCAATCAATGAAATTGGCCACTAACATTAATCACTAATTAAGAACAAACCACACCACAATCACTCTAATCAAGCCCTAGAAATCAATAGGAGTCTAAGTAATAATCATGGCATAAACATGGCTTCCCTATCTAACACCCTAGAAAGAGAACTACTCAGACATGATTAAATCGACAACAACAAATCTAATTGAAAACCCTAACAATTGCAGCATGAAGTAATTGAGAAATAAGCAATTGAACTAAAGTAATTGAGAGAAAGGAATAAAGCAATAAGCAAGACGATTACCAAATTGACGGAAAGCGGAAACTTTAATTGAATTGAAATTGTACTTGAATCTCTTCTACAATCGAAAGCAATGATAAACTAGGCTAAGAGCTCTCTAAGTGTTTAATAATATGAAAGATATAAATAAAAACAACCTAAAAAGTATTTATAGGTCCTAAGAAAACAATAAGGTAGAGTGGGGAAAATAACGAAAATCGCATCCCCGTGTCATCCACCCGATCGGGCAAAAGGCCGCCCGATCGGGCCTGGGAACAAGTCTCCAACAGCAACAAAATAGGCTTCACCCGATGGGATCGGGCAGCTTCCACCCGATCGGGGCCGCAACCCCAGCACCCGATCGGGAAAGTCCACCCGATGCCATCGGGTGGATGTCTTCTTCAGCTCTCAGAAAAACAGCAAGAATGGCTAAGTATTGCTCCACCCGATGTGATCGGGCAAGGCCGCCCGATCGGGCGGGAAACCTGAACTTCAGCTTCTTCACTCGTACCCGATCGGGCAGTTGTTGCCCGACCCGATCGGGCAGTTGTTGCCCGACCCGATCGGGCGAGTCTTCTTCTTTCCTTGCTTTGCTTGGCTTCAGACGCCAAGTCTTTGCACAATTACTTCTTCATAATGGGGTCCAAATACCATCTTGAGACCTCAAAGATGCCTCATAACTTCCCGCTATAGCGTTGTGCTCAAAACATCAAGTAAATAGGGAGTTTTTCCCTAAAACCTGCAAAATGATATAGAATACACAAACCACAACTATATCGAAATAATTAGAATAAATAGCTCCTAAGAGCATCAATATAGCACAATTTAACTTGTAAAGAAAGGGAAAAACTCTATAAGATATCGATATATCACTCCTCACTGCCGCTTACCTGATGTAATCTCTGTCTCCCTCCCTTTAATTAATTCAAGTGTTTACCTATATGTTTGAAGGAGGACATTAATTGCCTATTGGCCTGAAAACATTGAATTATTGCACAATGAACTGTATTGCCAATGGTAGAACTTTTATAAGGTAAGTTGTCCATGTATGTGTTACAGTGTGATCCATGCTTGATTGATGCTTTACTTATTTCATTTATGTTGTGTGACTTATGTTCATCTGCTTCCAAATGTTGCTATACAGAAATAAATGAAAGAGTTAATGAATTAATCCCTTATTTTACTCTGTGAAAAGTTCAGATTGCTATACAATATGAGTTGGTGCAGAATGTTTTTGCTTGGGTTTTGCATTTTGTTGTAGATGTTGCCTTAGTTATTGCTATACAATATGAGAGGTATGCTTTTGTTTGTAAGGAGCTAGAATTTCTATTATTGTGAAGATGGAAAAAGATATTGTATATTCAAGAAAATACTTTGTGTTCTCTTTGATCTTTTGCTATCCTAGCTTCTTGCTTTTTGTTGGAATTTGCATATTTACCATACTAAAACTAGAAATGATGAAACTGATACATCAAGTGACCTCAGGGAAAAAAAATAATGAAATTACCTAATAACAGAAAATAGTAATGAGATTTCTGGAATTCCTAATTTAAACCAATTTTGAAAAGAGAAGAATTGTAAAATAATTTTAAAATGAGAATTACGTTGTCGGAGTGATAAGGACCATTAATTACTTATGTATATTCTACATCCATGATTGTTTGTTGATTTGATTGGCTTTATTTTATTTGTTGGAGATTATCTCTATTAATTTTTTTTTTGGTTGCATATAGCTAATTGATTATGGATAGAAGTTGGATGTATGGTAGGCGTGATAGTGTTGAGTTCTTAGAAGGGGTACAAGAGTTTTGTACACGTGCTTTAGAACATCAAGAGGACATTGGGGGTGGTGAGATTTACTGCCCATGTTTTGATTGTGAGAATGTGGAAAAATTCAGTTCTCTCAAGGTTATACGGGATCATATCATTCGTCGTGGGTTTAGGCAACAATACGATGGGTGGCTTTGGCACGGTGAGTCAGTAAAGGTCATGAAAAGTGGTTGTTGCAATGTGGGCAAGGAACAATGTGAAGTGTTCGAAAATGACTCCCCGGTAAGTGAGGGTGATTATAGCGATGATGACTTGAGCCATGATGATGATGTCGAAGATGAGATTCTTAATGATGACGGTTATGCCACCGAACACAATGGTGCAGGGGTTGAGGATAACGAAGAAGATCGTTTCGATGAGATGCTCGTAGGGGTCGAAGATGAGCTACGTGGACGCCCACGTATTTTTGAGACTTCAAGTGAGGCGGCTAGGAAGCCTTTGTATCCTGGTTGTACTACATTCACAATACTGTCAGCTGTGGCAACACTTTTCAATATGAAAATGAGGGGCGGTTGGAGTGACGCTAGCTTTACTTGGTTATTGGAAGCTTTCCAGGAGATGTTGCCTGAGGGTCATGAGTTGCCAAAGTCCACGTATTACGCCAAGAAGTTGATGTGTCCCTTGGGTTTGGATTATGAGAAGATAGATGCATGCCCAAACGATTGTGTGCTTTACAGAAATGAGAATGCGGATCTAAATCTTTTGTCCTCGGTGTGGGAAGTCGCGGTTCATGCTCCCACCAGATGGGATAGAGCGTGTCGAGGGTACCAAATCTCCATCGGCTAAGGTTTTATGGTATTTGCCAATAATACCTAGGTTTAGGAGACTTTTCTCCATAAAAAGTGATGCGAAGAATTTGAGGTGGCATGTAGATCGCCGCGAGGGAAAAGTGGATGATGGCATGCTTAGACATCCTTCAGACTCACCACAATGGAAAACTATTAACTTGCGTTACCCACAATTTGGTAAGGAAGACCGGAATCTGAGATTGGGACTTTGTACGGATGGAATGAATCCGTTCGGTACCCTTAGTACTCAACACAGCACATGGCCTGTTTTGTTGGTGATCTATAATCTTCCTCCTTGGTTGTGCATGAAGCGTAAGTACATCATGTTATCGTTGTTGATCTCAGGGCCAAAACAGCCCGAAAATGACATTGATGTGTACCTAGCACCATTGATTGATGATTTCAAAAGGCTTTGGGATGAAGGGGTTATGGTTTTCGACGGCCACGCAAATGAGTCGTTCACTATGCGTGCTATGCTCTTTTGCACTATCAACGACTTCCCCGCGTATGGAAACTTGTCTGGGTACAAAGTCAAGGGTAAAAAGGCATGTCTGATATGTGAGGATGGTATGGATTCCCTTCGATTGAAACATTCGCGAAAAAATGTGTATATGAACGGTATGAGATTTTTGAATCGGTGGCATCCGTATCGTAAGCAGAAAGTTCCTTTTAATGGGAAAACCGAAGAAAGAAGAGCTCCAAGGCCTTTAAGTGGAAATGAGGTCTACGAGCGTATGAAAGGCATCCCAACGGTCTTTGGGAAAGGTGGTAATGGTAAAGAATCTGATTCCTTATGGAAGAAAGAGTCCATTTTGTTTCAGTTAGAGTATTGGAAAGACTTGGATGTTATGCACTGTCTTGATGTGATGCACATAGAAAAGAACATTTATGATGCAATTCTTGGGACATTATTGAATATATCGGGGAAAACAAAAGACGGTGTGAATGTGCGTAAAGACATGGAGGAGATGAAAATTCGCCCTAACCTTTGGGTAAAAGAAGGGGAAGGGCCAGGGAAAGGGAAAGGGAAAGAGACAAGAGGATTGATTGATCAAGGGACAATAAAAGAAAAAAGGAGATTGGTTTACTTGCCGCCAGCTTGCTACACCCTCTCTAAAGAAGAAAAGAGAATATTTTGTGAGTGCTTGTACGACATTAAGGTCCCAACAGGCTATGTATCAAATTTAAAAAGGATTTTGTCCTTAAACAATTTAAAACTCACAAATATGAAGTCTCATGATAGCCATATGATGATGAAAGTGTTCCTTCCTATTGCTATTCGAGGAATATTTCCAAAGCATGTAAGGCATGCCATTACGAGACTTTGTTCGTTTTTTAACACTATTTGCAACAAGGTCTTGAATCCAGAGAAGTTAGATGACTTGCAAAATGACGTCATTGTAACATTTGTGTCAATTTGAGATGTACTTTCCGCCATCTTTTTTTGACATAATGGTTCACCTTGTCATTCACTTGGTTAGAGAGATCAAGCTCTATGGTCCCGTTTTTTTGAGATGGGCATACCCTTTTGAAAGGCACATGGGAACCTTACAAGATAAGGTTAGGAATAATGTGCATCCTGAGAGCAGTATCGTTGTGAATACGGTTACCGAGGAGATTGGTGAGTTCGTTTCTGAGTTTATGCCCAAGCTTGGAGCTATCGGACTCCCTATATCTCGACATGAGGGGAGACTTGATGGTGTAGGTGTACTTGGTAAAAAGGAGATAAGGCCACTACAAAAACTTCGTGATAAGGCTCATCTTTATGTACTACAACATGTCACAAAAGTTCATCCCTACTTGGAAAAGCATTTGGGAGAGTTGGCTAGTAAATTTCCAAAGTCACGGGAAAGGGAATTGATGGTGATACACAATAGAACATTCATTTCATGGTTTAGAAAGACCGTCTTTGATGAATTGTCTAGACCAAAGAATGAGATTTGTGAAACTTTAAGGTGGTTAGCATTGGGCCCTCGGGAAATAATGTTATCTTGGGAAGCGTATGATGTGAATGGGTACACCTTTTACACTGAACGCCAAGATAAGAAGTCGACCTCAATACAAAACAGCAGTGTTACATTAGAAGCATCATCTACGGAGTATGCTAGTTCCAATGCTAAATCCCCGGTGGATGCGACTCAATCATACTATGGGGTGATCGAAGATATATGGGAGCTTGATTATAGTAATATTTGTATAACAGTCTTTAATTGCAAGTGGGCTGATATAAGCCGAAGAGGTTTCAAATGGGATAATTGTGGTTTCAATTTGCTTAAGATGGAAAAATGGAGAGAGAATGAAGAGCCATTGATACTCGCATCACATGCAAAACTGGTCTTCTATATAAGAGACAAAGTTGAAAAAGGCTGGTCCATTATAGTTCAAGGGAAAAGATATATTCTAGGCATAAGTGACGTGGTGGATGAGGATGAATATGATCGCTTTGACGACAGCCCCCCTTTCTCGATACCGGCGAATGAATCATTAGAAGGAACAGATGCTGAAACCAACTACATGTAATCAGATCATCAAGAAGGGATAACTGTACAATTATGAGGTAGTTAAGTTGTGTTCTTATATTTTTACTAATAAATCACTCATAGTTTCGTTTTTTGATCTGTAAGTGTGCAGTTGTCTTAATTTTTTTAAAATTTTTTGCATTCAGTTGCTTGGTTTTTGTGTTTGATTGGCAGCTTAGTGCTACTATGAGTTAGTCATGAAACAAATGGCTGGGAAGGCAGTCGTAGAAGCGAAGCCTTGCACTACTTGTAGTATTTTGTTCTTTACATAAGCCTGTAAGATGCGTGCTTGATTGTTTTCCTTAAACGCTGTTAAACATTTAGTTTTGGTGTTTGGAATATTAAGTGATGCTAGTTATATGCAGGCATTCTTATTGGCAATATTTCGATTCTATATTGTGTAAGCTGAATGTGTCCTCTTTTCTCTTTGTACTTTCTTTGAATAACAGATTCTCTCCAGCCAGCCCAATATACAGTTTCACACTGTCGAGGTCCAATTCAAATGCTTTGGATACTCCGGAAAGTAAGTTTCTTTGTGTGTGCTTTTCCCCTTAATAGAAGTACTTTTTTTCAGAGTCAAGTCTGTTGGTGTTTAGCGCTGACTTTTCCAGTTGACGTACGACTTTGCATTTGAATCTTTTGTTGTTGGTAGGCAGAAATTATTCTCTCCAGCCAGCCTAATATACAGTTACACACTGTCGAGGATCAATTCAAATGCTTTAAATACTCCGAAAAGTAAGTTTCTTTGTGTGTGCTTTTCCCCTTAATAGAAGTACTTTTTTTCGGAGTCAAGTCTGTTGGTGTTTAGCGCTAACTTTTCCAGTTGACGTACGACTTTGCATTTGAATCTTTTGTTGTTGGTAGGCAGAAATTTTAATCTGGGAAATTGATTTCGAGTTTTTCTTTATATGACTTGCCAATTCAAAAAATTAGAAATCTATTTCCTAGAGTCAAACACTGAAATCAAAGATCCTACCACACTTGTATCCACATAAAACCGTTCAATTTAAAGTTTTTCCTCTCAAACCAAACACAATCTTATGTTTCTGCATCATGTAAAAGTCTAGATCTCTGGGTGAGCCATGCAGGAGGAAAAGTATGGGTTTAACCCTTGCGACTGCGTCGGATTTGGATTGATTGACACCATATATATGACCTTCAATCGATTGAGTGACTCTCCTTTTTCTTTGTTATTTGAATAATGGTGTTTATGTGTTGTGAGTTTCTGGAAAATGTCAAAGCTACTAAAGTAAGCACCAAGCCGTTCTCTGGCCTCTATTTCTTTGAAAGGGGAGGTGCAGATGATGGTAACATGATGCCCAAACGCCTTCGCGAACTTGACAGCAACATGTCCTAAACCACCAAGCCCAATGATCCCAACTTTTTTGGGATTACCTGATGATTCTAGTAAAAGGCTGTCTTTTATGGGACTGTATACTGTAATACCTGCACACAGTAGAGGTGCTGCAGCAGCCATTGGTAAGCTTTCTGGTACAACACTACATACCTGAAAATTACATTTGGTAAGCTTTCTGCAGCAGCCATTGGTAAGCTTTCTGGTACAGCAGCCATTGGTAAGCATTCTGGAATGCAGAAAGAAATAGAGAGAATGAGCTAATGAGAGAAAAGAGGAAAAGTTTCTTGTTACTAATTTTTTGAATATCATTGGTTAATTTCTAACATGTAAACTATGTAGGTGCATACTAATCAAACTATGGTGGAAGATGATATTGTTGATGGACGCGCTAAGGAGCAAGATAAGGGACATGATGATCTTGTGGATGATCCGTTCATGCAAGAGTTAGTCAATTATGATGGTGGAACAATTCCATTTTCCTCCTTGGCTACGCACATTGCTCAAGGTTTCCAGCTACCTAAGCAAAGATCGCTGCCAGAGTTGTTTTGCACCAACACTTCAACTCGACAGGAGCAATCTGCAGAATTTATGCTTGCCATTGAAGCTCCTCTTGATGAGTCTGTTCCCACAAATGAGATAGAATCTGATATTAGACAAGTTCAAACAGTGAAGAATAAAGTGATTGGGAGGAGGGGAAAGGGCTCTTACAGGGGACCGTTGAGGGGATTAAAGGTGAAAGAGCCTATGTGTTTGGAGTTTGACAGCTTGGGACGACCTCGTGGAAAATGGCGGCTTAAGTATGGTCAACAAGCAGGCATATGTGCACGCAAACTAAACATCAATTGGGAGTGGTCTTCCGTGGAGGAGGCATACAAGGAAACTATGTGGCAAGACACCATGGTAATGTATTTTTGCAATTAAAATTAGTTTATAAGTTTTTGTTATCCATGCTTCTAATTTTTGTTCTTTTTTTCAGAAGTTATTTCACATCTGTGATGATAAGGAGCTAAGGGCTAATTTCATCACAGACCCAAAGGGACCAACCCTTCACCCATGAGGAAATCAATGACGTACGAGAGAAATGGGCCAAGTTCTTAATCGAATATTGTATGTGATTATTGAAGGGTAAGCACCTCGTCAAATGCTTATAGTACGTAATTACCTCTTTCATGTTCTTTGGGTTTTCCGGTTTTCTCTTTGAACTTCTCTTTGCTTTGTGTGTTCAATTGAACTTATCAGATTATCTGCCTTTATACGCACATGTGTGTAAGTGCACAAATACCTACGAGGGAGAGATTAAGGAACTTCTAAAAAGTTAATTAAGTTGGACCCACCACTAATCATGTTGTTTTTCTTATATTTTTAGAAGAATATAATCTGAATGGAAAAGCGAAGATCAAATTACAATCTGGTTGGTACATCTCGGTATTAAGAGGCATTAGGATATGGGGGGATGAACAAAGACTTTTGTTGAATTATAAGGATCAAGAGGAGATCTTTAAAAGCCAACCCACTGTTTTGGAATCTCCCTTATTCAACATACCTTCATTTGTTGGACTACTACTACTATATTGTTTATAAAGTGTTAATCATTGCGTTTATGAAGTAATTAGTACTAAACTTTTGATCTAAAAAGAGGATTTTGTATAAATCATTATATATTTATGTATAATGTAAAACTTTTTAATACTTGTAATGTATGTGCCATGATGCTGTTTAGTTGCTGTTGCTGCCGATTTGCGGTTGGTGTCGTGTTGCTGCCGCTGCCCTGCTGCTGTTTAGTTGCTGTTGCTGCCTATTTGCTGCTGCTGTTTAGTTGATGTTGCTGCCTATTTGCTGTTGCTGCCCTGCTGCTGCTGCCTGCTGCTGCGCGTTGCTGCCTCTTGCTGCTGCTGCCGATTGCTGCCTCCTGCTGCTGCCCCTTGCTGCTGTTGTGCATTGCTGCTGGTACGGTGGTGCATTGCTGCTGGTGTGAAGCTGCTGATAGTGTACTAGTGTATATAGGTTAGACTTAAATTACTTGATGTTCTATATTTTGTTCGGATGCACGAATCATTTTGACCGAAACGATCCGACCAACTATTGGTTTTGTTTTGGCTGTATGGTTACGGATAATATGATTACAGGTTTTGATAAATTTAAGGGTACCTTTATTTTTAGAGGAAGTTCTGCCGAAATTTTTACTGCATCTTGTGGCTAATTATAGTTATTGTGTTGTTTTTGTTAATGTTATTATTGTTATAATAAAAATAATTGTAATAATAATAGTAAAAAAAAATCGGTTGTGTTTTATTAAAAAAAAGGTGTTTATAATTGCTGCTTTTCTTGAAAAATATAGCAGCAAATAGAAGAGATTTTTATGGATGTGACATATTCTTATTGCTGCTATTGAAATAGCAGCAAAAAGGTTCCTTTTGGCTGCTATTCTTTACTGAGCAGCAAATAGAAATGTTCTATTTGCTACACCTCTAATTGCTGCATAATAGAAATGAGCAGCAAATGACATAATATATGAAGCAGCAAATAAAGGTTTTTTTACTAGTGTGAAGATGAAGATGAGGAGAGAGAAACGGAGGGCGGAAGGAAGAGAGAGAAAGTGGCCTTATCGAAGAGAAGAGCGCGAACACGAAGCTGAAGATGAATTTGAGCTTTTGATTTTGACACAGAATCGTCGGTAGACATGAAAGCTTCCCAAGAGGATGGAGAAGAGAGAAAGGGCGCGAAAGTGGAGTGAGTCGCCTAGCCATGTCCGCCATACGTTGAAGTATTGGGTTCCGTCTGACAGTAAGAGATGGTCAGACGGTCTGACCCAATACTTTCACAAACTATAATCATCAACATTCAACCAGGCACGTTAGTTCATACACATGATCAATGTTTTCTGTAGCATTTTTATTAATTAGTTCAAATAGGAGAAAAGTAATACTTTATTTTGTGGAGTATGAAAAACACTAATACTTGCTGAATTGCAGGAAAAGAACATAAGCAAGCAAATTAAAGACATTATTTTATGCTTCATCCTACAACAAATTTAATACTACCTCCGTTCCATATGTATTGCAACATAGGGAGTTTTACGCCTCCCAACGCACTACTTTAGACGCTAATATCTCTAATTTTATTTAAGTAAAAATTATAAAAAGTAGATATTAATTAAGCATATATCGAGACGAATCTAACAAGATCCCACATGGCTATATTTATCCTTGTGTATAAATCACAAAAGAGGGTCAAAGGATAGTATATAAATAGTGCAAAATGTCAAAGGTTGCAATACCTATGAAACGGAGATAGTATAATCACAAAGGTGTGGGGTTTTATATATGGTCAAATTGATCCGAAAAATTGGAACAGGAATCCAATAGTAGCGGATTCATGACACTGTATTAGTGCGGGTGGCTTGATACAAAGTGAAGATTAATATTCTAGTGGGGTCATGGTTTATTTTTTAAACTACACACATCACTTTTGTTTATCGTACAAAACCAATTAATAACTTTAAAGTTGATGTTGGATCAAATAAATAATCCCCCATTGCCCCATCTATTCCACACCAGAAAACAAACCCTTTTTTTAATTACGTGTACAAGATAGCCCCTCAAATTAGTAAGGATTACAACGTTCAATCCGAGAAGAGGCGACTCTGGGATTTGAAATTTGGTGGCCTGCACTAACTTGTGAAAGTTTATCTTAATAACATAATATAATACCTTTTTATAAATCGAAAAAGTTAATAGTTTTAGGATTATATATTGAGACCATGCAGTAGATTATTAGATGGAGCGGTAACATTTATCTTTACCATATTAGTTAAAAAATTCAATCAAAGATAAGTTTCTTTTTAGTGTATAAGAAGCGGCAAAGTCTTATAAAAGACGGTCTTACATTAAGCTTAATGTAAGACCAGCCTAATAAGCTAATTAAAAGCCCAATTACGCGTGTCACGCGCTAAGGAGCCCAGAAAATTTGAATTTTTAACTTTTCAACCTAAAACCCTAACTTTTGCATTTTTAACTTTTCAACTTATAACTTTAAGTTTTGCATAGAAATCCATAACTAATAGGTCAAATGAAGTGAAGGGTATCGATTCCACATATGATATTAGTTATGGATTTTTATGTAAAAGTTAAGGTTTTAGGGCGATAAGTTAAAAAAAAACGCAAAAAGTTAAGGTTTTGGGTCGAAAAGTTAAAAAAATCAACTTGGCTGGGCTGCTTAGCATGTGGCGCGCGTCATGGGCTTCTATAAGGCTTATTGGACTGGTCTGAGGTTAAGATTAACCTAAGACCGTCTTATAGTAAACTAACTCATAAGAAACGGTGTGTGTAGGCTAATAATCGATCCCATAATCTAGTCAAATTGAAAAAAATGTTGTAATTAACTGAACTATCTCTCAATATCACCATTAAACTTTACATATGTATTACATGGAAAGAAATGTTTAAAGACTTAGAGGTGAACATAAATTTAATTGAGATGGCAAGATTGGCAACCCTATGACCCATAAGAGAACAAATAAGACTTAGAATAGAGGAAGAGTTAAAAAGGAGAAACCAATGGAACAACTTAAATGTGTGGTGCTAATCGACAAGAAAGCAATGCAGATTAAAGGCCTTATAAAGCATAAACGAGTATTAAGAATGATGGCTAATATGTTTAAGTTGCCTGACACTATTATATATATATATATATATATAAAGAAAATAGACCGTCTTTAACGAATACAGAACAAGAGCCTAAAATAATAATCAAATATCCTAATACACCCCCTCAATCTTTACAGAGAGGAATTACGGTTAGATTGGATCGATGTTTACTAAAAACTACTAAGAGGAAAGACCCTTACTGAATATATTTGAAACCTGTAACTGTGTCGGCACGTGCTTAACCTGAAGTCCACCTTTAACAACCATCTCACGAACAAAATGATAATCAACATCAATGTGCTTACTACGACCGTGATGAACAAGATTGACAGTAATATACATAACAAAAACATTGTCACAATAGAGGATGGTAGGCCGTCGATGAAAATACCCTAAATCAGCCAACAATTGACGTAACCAAATCGTTTCGGCCGCAATATAGGCAACAACACAATATTTCGCTTCAGTGGAAGACTTAAAAACAATAGGTTGCTTTTTGGAGCGCCCGGAGATCAAATTATTCCCAAGGAAGACAGCATAACCAGTAGTAGAACGACGATTGTCAGGACACCCGGCCCAATCAACATCAGAATAGGCAATGGCCATAGTAGGGGAACCAGTACTATGAAGAAATATCCCATAATCACAAGTTCCCTGCAAATACCTGAAAATTCTTTTCACAGCATGAATGTGAGTAGTACGTGGGGCATGAAGAAATTGAGAAACTGAATTAACAGCATAGGCAATATCAGGATGAGTCATATTCAAATATTGCAATGCAACAACCATAATACGATAATATGTAGGATCAACAAGAAGTTCACTATCTAAGAGAGAGAGAGAGTGACACGAGAGACAATAGGAGTACGTAAAGGTTTGACAGTATGAAGATGAAATTTACGAAGAAGATCAATGACATATTTGTTTTGAGACAACATCGAATCCTGAGGAGTATGTGAAATCTGAATGTCGAAGAAATAATGCAAATCACCGAAATCCTTCATAGCAAACTGAGCAGAGAAAACAGAGATGAATCTTTGGAGTAAGGGGGAACTACTACCAGTAAGAACAATATCATCAACATATAGCAAGAGAATGATAATATGACCACGATGTTTGAGATTGAACATGGAGGTGTCACAACTGCTGCACTTGAAACCAATAGATAATAAGAAATTGCTGAAACGGGAAAACCAAGCTTGAGGAGCTTGTTTTAAACCATAAATTAATTTTCGTAACCGACATACATGATGAGGTTTAGAAGGATTTTCGAAACCAGGTGGCTGACGCATATAGACTTCCTCATTGAGAAAGCCATGAAGGAAAGCATTTATAACACCAAGTTGACTAATAGGCCATTTAAAAATAACATCAATAGTGAGAACTAAGCGAACAGGGGTAGGCTTAATAACAGGACTAAAGGTTTCAAAGTAGTCAATACCTGTCTGCTGATGATTACGAAAAACGACAAGTCTGGCCTTAAATCGCTCCACAGTACCATCAGAATTATATCTAATCTTATACACCCACTTACAACCAAGAGTGCTTTTATTGTAATTGCGAGGCATAAGTTCCCATGTATCGTTCTTTATTAATGCCATATACTCATCATGCATGGCTTGTTGCCAACGGGAATCTTTAGACGCTTGTTTAAAATTAGACGGTTTTGTCTC
This sequence comes from Patellifolia procumbens, assembly GCA_947645195.1. Classification (NCBI taxonomy): domain Eukaryota; kingdom Viridiplantae; phylum Streptophyta; class Magnoliopsida; order Caryophyllales; family Amaranthaceae; genus Patellifolia; species Patellifolia procumbens. The sequence goes on along the minus strand of CANSGD010000543.1, from coordinate 111,199 downwards.
AACAACATCGATTTTTAAGTTTATGAGATTCTTAATTTGAAAATTTTCGTGTTTTAAACGAGTAGTCATGGTGTGGAGATTAGTGGGATCGACACACTTAGACGACTTACGAGAACGTCTAAGGGGGAGGAACGATAGGAGCCGGGGATGACAACGAAGACGACTCTAGGATTGCCACACTAGACTCGAAGGGCTAGAAGGGGTGATAGACCCATTCGCCACATGTGGGGACACGAAAGGGATGTGGGGGCTCACCGGTGCTAACGTAGCAAGCACGGAAGGTGAGCCGTGCATGGGGGAGAGGGGCAGCAACGTTGTTGCGGGCGATTATATCCGAACTCGAAAAAACCCTTTTTTACCCAACCGGCCTGAATTACAGATGGACGTAATTTTATGGTTGAATTCAGCTATAAATGACTATATTTGTTATAACTTACTATTTTCAACGTATATTGTGTATATTTTGTTACATATATGACTCAAATCCTAAATGAAAGAAGAGCAAATTCAAATCCCTTAACCTGTCGGGTCGTCCCGAAATCGAACACGCTGGGTCTTGAACAAGGTTTATTCGAACCGAAAATTTTTATTTTGGCCGATCGGACCAACCCGTTTGACAGGTCTAAAACTAAGTGGGTGTCAATGAAAGTTATAAGCAAGTGTTTCACTTTCCATCATAATGGAGTGAAAGTTATAACAAAACTCCAAAAAACTTTTAATCAAACTGAAGCTTTACTTCCATTATAATGAAGTGCAGTTACAATAAAACTCCAAAAGACTTCCAATAAGTTACTACTTTCACAACCTCTAATAGTTATCTGTTAATATGTTTATAACCCATAACTTGTTATTGTAATGTGTGAGCCCAACGACATTTAATTAACACTAAGTTAGGGACTTAGGCCCTGTTCTTTTGGCCTGCAAAGGACTGAACTGAACTGAAATTAATAGAACTGAACTGAAATTAATGGGACTAAACTGAACTGAACTTATTTTTTGTAAATTGAATTATATAGATGATATAATGATAATAAAATATAGAAATAATAATGATAATACTAATAGTAATAATACTTAATAATAATAATATTTATTATAATAATAATATAATAATAATAATAATAATTAATATTAATAATAATATTAATATTATTGATAAAATAAAAAATTAATAATAATGATAATGATAATAATAATAATAATAATATTTAGTAATAATAAAAATAATAATAATAAAGTGTTAAAAATAAGTTAAAGTAGTAGTAGTAGTAGTAGTAGTAGTAGTGGTGGTAGTAGTAGTAGTAGTAATAATAATAATAATAATAATAATAATAATAATAATAATAATAATAACAATAAAATTTTTAATAATAATAATAATAATAATTTTAATAATAATATTAATAATGAATATAATAATAATAACAATAATAATAAAACCCTTGTCCGGGACTTTCGCGATGGGTAGAATTCTGCTACTCTCATCCAGCCAGCTTGTATTATGGAGAGCACACCTTATGGTCATCTCAGGGGTGCAACAGGGTGATCCCCTTGGTCCTTTGCTTTTTGTTTTGGTTTTACATCCATTAGTGTGTAAAATCAGAGACTCTTTTGATGTCAGTCTTTAGGCGTGGTATTTGGATGATGGCACCATTATTGGTGATACCTTGGTGGTGGGAAAGGTTTTGAAGTTGATCATGGAAGATGGGCCTAGTTCTGGGCTACATCTCAATGTGGGAAAAACTAAAGTTTTCTGGCCTGTCGAAGACCCTCGTAGTAGGCTTGTTGGTGTCATTCCCCCTGACATTGCACGGCCTTTGCGTGGTGTCAAATTGCTTGGTGGTCCCTCCAGTTCTGACTCTGTTTTCAGTGGGGAGCTTGTGATGCAAAGAGTGTCCAAAAGACCATTTTGCTTATGGATAAGGTTGCTAAGCTTGATGATCCGCAGTGTGAGTTGTTGCTTCTTAGGGTGTGTACGGGCATTTCAAAACTCTATTTTGCCTTGCGTACTTGTTCTCCTTGTGTCTTTGATGAGGCTCGTCGTTCTTTTGATGGGGCTCTTCGGTCATCTTTGGAGCGTATTGTTACTGCTTCGGGGCCTAGTTTTGGCGATTGGCAGTGGCGTCTTGCTACCCTACCTTTTTCCTTTGGAGGACTTGGTGTTTATTGCGCGTGTGATGTTTGACATTATGCTTATCTCGCGTCTCTTTTGCAGTCTGCTGGTTTACAGAATAAGCTTCTGCGTCCTTCAGGTATTGCAGGTTGTGGACGGGCCTTTGAGGATGCGTTGAGTCTTTTTAATAGAACTGTGGAGTCTGACATTTTTAGTAATCCTAGTATTCTCGCTGCCCCTAAACTTATGAAAAAATTGGCAGATATATACTTCACAAAGGGTACTGCATCTGCAGAATCTACTTTTTCTTTTTCTTCTCGGCAGTTAGCTTTGTGGAAGTCACAACAGGGGGATCACACCTCAGATTGGCTTCGGGTAGTTCCTATTTCTGGGTTGGGTCAGACGAAGAACCCTAAAACTTATCGGAGTGTGTTGTGCTACCGGTTGGGTGTTCCTTTGTTCTCTACTTCGATGCCGTGCTCTGCTTGCTCCAGGGTTTTCGCAGGGGATGTTTTTGGTGATCATGCGGTGTAGTGTGCTGGTATGTTGGGTATTAAACATCGCCATAATGTCGTTCGGGATACTCTAGTTGATATTTGCTATCGGTCTGGGATTTCGGCACGAAAGGATGTTGACATTGGGTTGTCTAGAGGGAACGACGGGGCCCTCAGGCCAGCAGATGTGCTTCTTTATTCTTGGGATCGTGGTCGTGATGTGTGTGTCGACTTGGCTGGGTCTTCTCCCTTGACCCAGTCTGGGTTGTCTGATTTCGTTCCTGGACGTGTTGTTGCTGATGCGGCTCATCGAAAGCGGGTTAAGTATGAAGCTCGTTGTCACGCAATTGGGTATGGCTTCTTTCCCTTTTCCTTTTCTTCTCTTGGGGAATTGGATAAGGTGGCTGTTGCGTTGCTGAAGCGAGTTCAATACTTCTCGAAGACACATGACATTAGGGCACGTGCTACTGCCCATATCTTCACTAGGATAGGGTTTGCGATAGTTAGAGGAGTGCGTGCCCAGATTGTATCTCGGTTGCCCACTAATTTCTTGTAGGTTGTATGATTTTTATCTTTTTTTATGATAATAATAACAATAATAATGATAATAATAATTATAGCGATAATAATAATACTTACTAATGATGATAATTATAAAATAGTACTACCCCCGTTTTTCAATATGTATGTTTACTTTTGCGCGCGGACTAAGGAAAAAGTACAAAAGTAAGAGAGAAAATTACTAAAATTAAGGAAAAGGGGAAAAAGGTAGAGTGAAGGAAATAAAAAATAGGAGAGAAGTGTAATAATTAGGTGGACCAACCTTTCATTGATGGGATAAGGTAGATAAATACATATTTAAAAAACATTCCAAAATGGTAAAACATATATATCAAAAAAAAAGAGGGAGTAATAATAATAAATGATAATAAAAGTGTTAATAATAGGTTAGAACTCAACTGAACTGAAATTAATTTAAGTTCTTTGCAGGCCAAAAGAATAGAGTCTTACCCAACAATATTAAGAGGCTTTTAGCAAAATCTTAGTACTTTTACCCGTCAATTAAATAATTATATCAACTCTGAATAATTGTGTTATTTAACGATTTAAATAGTACACTTGATTTTATAAAACACTTCCAATAGATGGAGGCCAGTACAATGCAACCTTCATAATTTAAATAATAATTATCATTACAAATATCATATTTTTTTAATATCAAGTTAATAGTTTGCAAATTAAAATTAGCTAGAATTATTCTCATGGAGCTCTCATAATTTAAACCGTTGGCAATATGATTAAAATTAAAGGTAGCATGTGAAAACATTTGTTTCTTCTCTAAACGTTCATCCACTTTTGTTTCATGTTCAATATTTGACATAGTTTTTGTTTCATTTATCCAAATATATAATGTATTTCTATTTTATTATATTAGATTACATTAGTAAATACTTCCTTCGTTCTCTAATATTCTACCCACTTACGGTTTCTACAAAGACCATGGTAGTAGTTCTTGTCTAAAACCTAGTTGTACTAATGTTTAGGAGATTATGATAATCTTTATATTTATATTTATCTCTTTTTCTCTAGTATACTTGTATTTTTTTTATAAATATTATCTCATTTATAAGTATGAGATTATAATTGGTAAGAAGAATAATTCACTGATCTGTCCTCGTACAGAGTCCCCACCCAAAGCCCCATTACGAGCCATACATTCCCCGATGGGGATCGCGAAATCAAATTCTTTTAACTAGCGCAAACCTAAAAATGCGCATTTATTAATCCATAAAAAACTTTAAGATGGCGCATGGGATACCGGAGGTGAATCAGAGAAGATCGCAGCCCTCGGGGGGATTTTGCTTACCCCCAACAATATTGAAATTTTTGCTTTCACCAAGATTTGAATCTTGGTCTCTCATGTTGGAGAAAAGAAGTTATACCGTTGAACCCAAGGGTCTTTGGTAGTATACTTGTACTTGAAATATAGGTCGTTGTATCTCAGTTATATACAAAATAATTATTTTCTCTAATCTTCTATTATCTCCTAATCTTATCAAGACCATCACGTGTGAAAGCATGATGTAGAACAAAGATCCCATGCAAGTGCCAACCCACTTGGTTGGTAGTACTATAATGGATAGAAGATAATTTAAAGTAGATGACGATAGAAGATTCACTTTAGAATAATGGATCTCTTCTTTCCTTATTTTAATATTGCGAAAATAGAAACAAAATAGAATCTTATTCTCTCACAGTCGCAGTCTTTTATACTTTGATGGGCGTCTTGACTTGACCTTAAGTAAGCAATGTCAACGTGTGATCTGAATCCAATTCATTGCAAGATTTCTTTTTATATTTTTAAAAGAACCCTTCCCCTCAGGGTACGTAGAGCAAGAAACCTAGGGTACCTAGCGTCTAGCCAACCTTTTTGTGTTTGGAATTGTCCTAAACTAAATTTTATTGATCTAATTTAAAGATGTATGTTACATAATTTATCTACGAGCATATAGAAAAATTATATACAACTCTACTAAAAATTGTAAGATTTTTTAGTAGAAAGCCTCATTTTTTTCGGATGAAGTGAATACGTGATCGTATGCTTTAGAATTTTAAGATAAATTTACATAAATAAAAATAAATTTTAAAAATAAATTAAAAACTGAAAACAAAACCCTATATGATACTAAACTTATAAATTAAGACTGTATTATTTTATGTTTTATATTTTATTCTTATCGTGAAGATATATCAATAGATCATCTACCTCGCTCAATACTTACTCTCGAATACTAATGATATATCAGAAAGAAGGATAACTATACTTCCACTAAACCCATCAATATCAACGTAGTGCTCTACTAATTAAATCTTTGCTTCTGTGGCTGTCCTGTGTCGGTGTTGTAACAAATAGTAAAGCTCTAAAATTGCCTTTCTACGTCACCTAAACACCGAAAAAAACGAGTCACCGCCGCCTTAGTTGTAGGCTTATACTTTACATATTACTAGTAGACTAGTAGCCTCCATCCACGCCAACTGTTATGGGCGGAAGGCGTGTGTTCAAGTGTCCCCTCCACTTTATATGAGATCACGCCAACTGTTACAGCATGCCACATCAATGGCTAATTTAAGAAACGCTATATGTATATTAGCTTTATATATGTACTGAGTACAGTGTATAGAGCTTGCAAGGTAAGTTTTTGTTTTATCAATATGTTTAACATATGGCATATATGATAAAATATAATTATATTAGTAGCAATCGAGTCATTAAGGCAAATTATAAAAAATTTTACTAATTGTAAATAACCCCGTCATTACGTGTTTTCTAATATGTAATTAGTTTTTTCTCCCAGGCGATGCCCCGTGAAAATTCTTTTGTATTATTTTTTTGTATATTTCATTAGGTGTGTTATTCTCGTCAATATACACAGGTTTTTGTATCGTCGTGTTTGCTAGAAATTATTTCATTGAGTTAGTTTTTTTTTTTACCGTATGATTTTTATTCATTTTGTTGAGTGTGAGATCCTTTTTTCCTTAGGAGATGGATGTTTATTTTTACTATTGATATTACATAAATATATAAGGTTTATACTACCTTTTGCACCCGCTAGTAATATTTTTTTACATTAAGGAGTAATAGTTATGACATTTGGTTTCTATTTCATCACTAAATTTCATTTTCTAGAGCATTCTTGAACAATATGTTCCATGGGCCTGTTCTGTTCAGCTTATTTTCAGTTCAGTTCAGTTCAGCTCTAATAAGTTCAGTTCAGTTCAGCTCTAATAAGTTCAGTTCAGTTCAGTTCAGCTCCAATAAGTTCAGTTCAGCTCCAATAAATTCAGTTCAGTTCAGTTCAGCTCCATTCATTATTTAACCAATTTGTTTAATATTATTATTGTTGTTCTAATTTATTTTACTTATTATTATTGTTATTATATAATAATAATTATTAGTATTATTTATGTATATTATTTTTTTATTATATCTTTACTCATTATTATTACTATTATTATTATTATGGCTCAGCAAAGTTTGGGTTGATGCACGGTTTAACCAAATTTCATGTCAATATGAGTATTCTAATTTGCAATTGTTGCTTTATTTTACTGAATAAAATTCACTATTACATCATACAAATAAGCTACAAAAAGCTAGAAGATATGAAAAAATTACAAAGTTGCTAATAATACTGCAGTACTATTTAAAATACAACATTGTCGTTACGTTGTATATTAAATATACTTTGGCGGTTTGGTGTATTTCTATCATAGACCAACCCACCACAAATCGTGGTTTGGTTAGAAGCACACATCAACCCATGTTTTAAGCTAATTATTATTATAATGGTAATACTTTAATTTACTTCTTAGGCATTATATTATATCATCATCATTAAGTATTAATATATTAATACTAATAATTGTAATTACTCATTATTATAAATTATTATTATTATTATCAGTAATTATTATTTTTAAAATTAATTTATTATTATTATTTATTTATTTATAACTATCATGATAACATCAAAATAATATTGTCATTATTCATTTGATATTATTCTAAATTATTAATTTAATTATTATTACTGATTATTTAATATTCATAATAATTATTATTACTTAGAATTATTATTACTGATTATTTAATATTCATAATAATTATTATTTACTTATTATTCATATACTTATTATAATTTAATTCAGTTCAGTTCAGTTCAGCTCCAATAAGTTCAGTTCAGTTCAACTCCAATAAGTTCAGTTCAGTTCAGTTCAGCTCCAATCAGTTCAGTTCAGTTCAGTTCAGCTCCAATAAGTTCAGTTCAGTTCAGTTCAGCTCCAATAAGTTCAGTTCAGTTCAGTTCAGTTCAGTTCAGCTAGAATTAGCCGAAGAGAACAGGCCCCATGTCAAGAGCCACTAAGTTTATTATAAAGTATGTGTCGTACTCTTACTCGTCAACAAGCCCTGTCAATGTTTTCCGATTCAAAAAATCATCCTTGCAAATCAATGCCGCCGCCGCCACCAATCCATCACCATTTTTGCCTCAAAGATTGAGTCAACAAATAAAGAGGGAGGGTAGGAAGAATATTTTCTATATATAAAGTATAGGAAGAGGATAAGGTAAACCAATAAGGTACAGGAACAAACAAATAAATTACAAATCGAAGATGAAATGTTATAAGAGCCTTTTTCCATTTTTAATGTAAAGTATAGGAAGAGGATAAGGTAGAGAAAATTGGAATAAACAAACAAATTACTAATCAGAAAGGGATTATAATAAGAGATTTTTTTCTTTTTTAATATAAATTGTAGCAAGAGAATAAGATAGAATATTTAATGGGGAATGGATTGGACAACTAAAGCAGACACGCATTGGAAGAGAAAAACTTTTAGGAGTTTTTTTTTCATAACAAAATTAAGGTCTTCTTGTGAAACTAAAGCAGACTCTCATGTCTTCTTGTGAAAGTTGGGTAAGTTTTAAGTATTGTTCATGCTCATACTCTTTACTTACCCATGTATCCCTTATTTTTTTCATTTTACCCATGAAACAATCTTTACTTTATTCTCCCTTCTCCTACTTGATTTAAGGTTTTCATACCACAATGCAACAAGTTTAGTGAGTTTTAGGACAACAAGTTTGAACCTCTTTCGATCATCATAACCTTTGTAATTAAAAGCAGTTTCAATTTGCCTCAACCTATCTAAAAAGACCTCAGAATCATGTCCCCCCACCAATTTTAGGCATTTTATTTTCTTAAACCCTATCATCAGCAAAATTTCTAGGTGGGATCACCTCATCCTCTTCATACTCAAGTACATTCAGTTTTCTATTGGTTTGCAACAATATTTCAACCATTGCATCTATTCTCGAGTTTTGTCTATTCTTTTTGGCCTCATTCTCCTCCTTTTTTTTCTCCAATCTCTCTAATTTTTGAGTAAGCACCTACAACATCTCAGTAAGATCCTCACCAGCCATGTTCTCTCTTCACTATTTTGCTAGATTATTACAATTATAATGAAGAAACTACCGGATTTAAAGCAAATAAACGGAACTGAAAAAGGCCCCAAAACTCTCAAAGGGTTAAAGATTCAGAAATTTCAGAAAAACATGACCAATTTTGTATTAAAAAATCTCCTAAAAAGCTTTCTAAACAAGGGAGAAAACTCCAATTCAAGATTGGTGTGCTGAATTCGATCCGTTTTGGCGCGACTGCGAAAAACTTGCCCAGTTTAATAGCAGAAAAATTCTAAAATTCTGAAACTTATTGAGTGAATAGCTAACAAAAAATCAATCAAGATCTAAAAAAACACTCAATCTGGATAAGAAACGATTGAGATATCCCCCTCCAAAGTTAACTTAAAAAACTGTGTGAATTCTGCGGTTTTGTTCAAGCGCGAATTTTCCTCCAACTTTCTTCACCACGGCTCTGATCTCAGATGATGTAAGTCTAAAAACACCCTAAAATGAGATGAATGATGATTCTAAACTCAAGGAAACAAGAACACGCACTAGAACACTTTAAACACTCAAAAACAAGGATAGTGACCAAATCACAAGAACATACTCAATGATTTGAGGTTTTAGGCCAGAGATAAGATTCACTCTATCTCTCCTAAGATTATTTCTCAAGACTAACTCAAAGCAATAAGAGATACTTTGATCTTTGGGCAAACATGATAAGTTTATGAGAGGAAAGAAACAATAATATGATTTTATTAAGGTGTGTTCAATAATGAACTATGACTACAATATATATAGGAGTACATAGGAACTCCTACTCGGAAACAATCTCTAAAAGATATATTATTCCTAATACTTATCTAATACTTATTGGAAATAAATCATTTCCTCTAAGATAATATTATATCCTAACTACTAATATATCCTAAAGATATTTATCATATCTTTAGTATCCTAATATATCTCTAATACTTTCCCTCAATCGTAGGGTAGTAGCAAAAACACTACGATTGGAAGAAAAAAAACAACTACTAGATCAATACGACGTAAATCGTCAACAATAACCACCCTTTAGGATTAGGGACAACCAATAACCACCCTTTTGGAGAAGGGACAATCAATAAACACCCTTTTGGAGAAGGGAAAACCAAAGTAACATGGAGAACTAATTAACTCCATCCACCAATAATCAATGATGCTAAATTGCACCAATAAACCCAACTAGGGACCCAATTAGGGTTTTTAGAAACGATGCGCAATCGCATCAAAACCATCCAATATACCACGCGCAATAGCACGTCTACTAAACGAGTAGATCACACTTGAACAATAATATCCGACATCCAGCCAGTCGGAAAATTGGGAAACCGATATAGCACCAAAGCTACACAAGCATAATCATCTTGAGAGACTCCACAAAGAACTTAGATGCACAAATATGCAACACTTTACACAAAGTGGAAAATAATCTGCAGCATACGTGGCTCCTCAGTGGATGACACACACAACAAGTGAATGAAGAAATAGCCACAATTGCGTCTATAGAAGGCGAACTTTAGGACTTGGCAGACTCGACAAGAAGGCATTGCACAAGCAGACAACACTAATGAGATCAAGATTAGTTTTGATCCCAAAACAACATACGAACTTAATAAAAAAAATTGTATTTTTAGGAGTGGTAAATCCGGCCGGTGGGTTCTTTATTAACACCCACCGGCCATCAAAGTTTTTTATGCGGAAGCGTAGGATCAATCCAATAATTTGGATGGCTCCGATACCATGAGCAAAAGATCACATCTTGGTCATACCCGAACATATAACCACAAGTAAGATCACATCTTGGTTGTACATGGTCTACCAAACTAGTAGATCACACTAAAACAGTAGCATCCGACATTCAGCAAGTCGGAAAACACGAACAATTTCACGAACCACTTCATGAAATTAATATCCAAAATAAGAGGGGACCGAAACTTATAAACCATTAGAAACTCATAGCAAATTGAGAATATCCACAATAGTAGTTTGTGAACTACAATCCTCAAAAACAGAACAATCACCGAACAAAAGTTGAAGGTGATTACGCACCACAAAGCCAAAGAGGTGAAGAACACTAACTGGAAAATTGGAATGAAGCAAAAGCACTTTGCCTGATAATACTGCCGCCATAAGTCAACTATCAACACCAACCCAACAAAAACAAACCACTGCCGCCAAAATCAAATGGCAAGTAACTTTGTGACTTAGTGGTGGAGGCCAATAACTAGGTAAATAGGAATTAAAGCACTCACGAAGCACAGAAAAAAATAAATCAAATTTAACGATCCAACCGGTGGGTAGGAAGATTAATCTACCCCCGGTAGGCAAAAGAAAAACTACTAGACTTGTTCAAGGATCGAAACCTGCTCTTGATACCATGTTAAGAATTGGAGAGATTAGAAGAAAATGGCTTGTTATTAATGATTAGGGTATAACCTTATATATATAGTACAATGACTTGGAAAACAATCTAACCCTAGAATATTAAACAATATATTTTCCTAACAACATAAGATAATTTATTATTCTAAAACTCTATCTTAATATACTTTCCCATCTATATCTTTTTCTCTAATAAAACACAAAGTATAGTGCTAGATAGATTCTTCTTTAGTTCTTTACAGTACTTCACGGGAAAATGACATAATTAAATACTTAGGCTCTTTTTGTTAAAATAAACATTGTATATGCCTGTAATGTAAGTACAAGATAAAAAATTTGTCTAAGATAGGAATATCATACTATGTAGCATATATAGGTGATTGGCATTAAATGCCAAATCAAGTTTAATATTTATCATATTTCATATTTTACATGATAATGAGTCGTAAAACAAAATTTTTCTTGCCCACATTTTCTAAGGTTGGCGATGATACGGCACAGGCATAGCGCCATAGCGGTTTACAGAAGGCCACCTATTAGCAATTGATTCTTTTTTTTTAACTTGTACATCTTAAGGTATTATGATTAAGTCTATATTATATTATATAGATATTAGATGTTTAGTAAGATCACTCTCTTTATTTTTAGATTGATATTGCATGAAATGTTTAAATTTTCATGATAAGAGTTATACTCAAGTTACACTAATCTTATATGCACGTGATGCGTGCAACGGTATCGCGTGCAACAGTTAAAAACTTAATAGGTTAAGTAATTAGTTATCTAATTAATAAAGCATTTTGAAAAAAAAATTTATTTTTATTTTTATTTTGGTGTCCAGTCCCACCTCTTACTTTATATAATAGAGATATCATTTTCAAACCTTTTTTCTGTCACAATAAAATGTAAATATGTAGAAACTTTCGACTAAAAATAAAGTATATCTTTTTCGATGGCCTATAAAAATCATATCACAACTTGTATGCCCAATTTTATTTATTTATTGATACTAATAGTAGGACTCTTGTTTATTAGTTTGCCCCAGGCCTGCAAAACCTCGAAACCGGCCCTGGGCATGCCACCACCGATATCTCCTTCTCCTCCAGCCGACATTAATATAACTATCCCTTTTATCTTGGCAGTGGCGATAGACCAAGCGATCCCCACATTATTTTGGTTAATAGGAGCACTTTGAGAGTAGAATTTCCCTTATCATTCCCCTTAGCTCCCTCAAAACTCCGGATTACTTCTTATAAAAAAAAGTACCATATATACAAACATATTTAGGTTGTCTCAGAACCAAATAAATTGGATCTATCTATCTATATTTATTTTTATAAATGGTAGAAGTTGCAATCTGTAATGTATCAACATCCCTCTTTTAACACCCACAAACTCAAGTATGGAAGAAAGGACTTTTACCTGGCAAATCTGTCGGTTAGGTCGGTTTCGGTCGGTCAAAAACGGGTTTCGGTCATTTTCGGGTCGGTCACTTTTCGATCACGGGTCGAACTTCCTTGTTCAAAACCCCTTTGCTCCGATCACGAGTAGGTCGGTTTATTTATTTTGTGACTTCTTCTCGAATTGATTTGTTAAAATTTTTTAAGCTATTTTTTCTCCTATAAATGCTCTGTTATTATAAAGCCGAGCCCGGTCCACAAGGGCCAACATTAGCCCGCAAAGCCCGCACATTTTTACGGGTTTGGGCATGATTTTTATTGTATCCAACCCACTTTTTGTCATCGCTACAAAATTTTCATTCAAATTTGTATCTAAGGTCAAAAAAATAAGTAAAAGCTTGTCATTGTGGAGATTAATTACTTTTTTATCGATTTTTCGATCGGTTGCGGGTTCGGTCGGGACCCGCTTTTTTGTCGGTTTTTCGGGTTCGGTACAAAACTGATTTCGGGTTCGGTACAAAACGGGTTTCGGGTTTGATTTACTTGTTCAAAACCCGTTTGTAGAGGGTCGATTTTGGGTCCGGTTTTATTTTTGGCAGGTCTAACTTTAACTATCACTCAATCATACTATTATTAATTCTTTTTATCAAACTTAATTTTGATATATGAATGGGAACCAAAACTCCAATTATAACTTTTGGTATTCAAATTATAAATGAGAAAGAGTTACTTCGTTCTTAATAATATTTTTTACGCTAACTAACATTTGTTGTCTTTACCACTACTAATTTACAATAATGCGTAAAATTCCACCCAATCCACCATGCAAGGTGGACCGGCGTCTGGCGGACATCATCCGAATCTAAGCACTTGTTAATATAACATCGTTGAAAATATCAATTTATAGATATTTTTAAAGATGGTAAATTGAAATAAACCATTATAACAATAAAATTTAATTAAGAATGTCACCTAACCCCAAAAAATAATAATCTAATAGTAGTGCTCTTCTGAATTCAGTGTGCGGAATGGTGGTTTTGCTTTGCTGCGTTGGATCTTAGGTATTAATCCGGCAAGTACACCTCTAGAGCACTTCCTATGGACAATCTTGAAGCAACTAAGCAAGATAGAAGATACTAGTTTTCACACCGTTTGTGGGGCTCAACATTTGGGAGCAGGGGGAATGATAAGGGAAACCACACCCCTAAATGCCTCTAGTGGGATTTAATCATGGGGCCAAACCTTTACCACTAGGCCAAGCCAAGCTTGGTTATTAGAATATAGAAGATACTAGTTTTTATTACAATTTTTATTATGTCATTGAAAGTACTATGAGTATAGTATTATTTTGCTTATATAATCTTGGGTGTACCATGAGTGTAGTACATCATGGTACACCGTACACCCAAAACTATTTTTTTTGCTCAAATAGCATTGGGCGTATTATACTATGGTACAAACGAGTGTATAATGTATACTCTTGTATCTTACCTCAATACCATTGTATTATATTTTTCTCCTCATATTAAGAGCATATATTGTATATTAGATCTTGGAATCGTCTATTAGTATAATTTGTATACGTGATTTAGGGGGAAGGGTAAGAGAAATCCCTACCCTCAAAATGCCTTTAGTGAGAATTGAACCTCCAATATTAAAGTTAAAAGCTTGTTCTCCTTACCACCAGATCAAATGCTATTTGATGAAGAAGTTAATATATAGATGAAGTAAAAGGTATCTGAAAATAATAGTCAACTTAGCTTGGCGCTGCTGGGAAATGGGAATTAGGCAATTAAGCCATGATGCTTGATGATTTGGCTTGATGATTAATAGTTTATGTTGGGATATACGATTAGGATAGAGGTGGCTTTCTCCATAAAGTTCTACAATTTCTCGTAACGTTGAGTATTTTTTTTTTAATAAAAAGTGTCGTTAGACAAGAATTTTTTGGTTCTCCAAGATTTATATTATCGACTCTCCCTGTACTATGAGATAGAGGCTTACTCTAATATGAGCATGGCTTTCTCCAGAGAACAAAGTTATTTTGTTTGGTGTTTGTTCATTATTATTTAACGAGTTGTTTGAAAAGAATGGCATCCCTCGTCCAACTAATATTTGACGGGTTTAGAAAAAATGATGTTTCCAATCAACCGAATTTATCAACATGTTCAAAAAGAATTACATTATTCCACTGAGATCTGACAGGTTAAAATGAACAATGGTGATCTCATTTGATTGCAATTAATGGATTTATTTGCTCAAAGAAAAAAATTATAGAGGACAACAATACCACCAAATTTGTTCATCTTGTTGAGTAATTTTTATTTTAAGCAATAGAATTGAGTTTTATTTATTAGTCATTGAGGGTCTATTATCTGCGGATAAAAACTGTTGAACTGAACTGAGTTGATAAACAATTATAAATTTATAATAAATAGTAATTGATAAACAATTATAAATTTATAATAATAGTATTAAATAATAATAGTAAATAGTTAAATAATAATAGTTAATAATTAATAATTATTATAACTATAGTAATAAACAATAGATAACAATAATTAATAATAAGTTAGTTATTATTAACCGATAATTATAAATAAATAAATATATTAATATCAATATGAAACTAATATAATATAATATTTGATGATAATTCTAATGATAACAATAATATCTAATAATAATGATAAATATTACTACTTTAAGAAAAAAAACAAAAATATAATAAGGAATAATATTAGAAATAATAATAAGAATAAAACTAAATAATTATGATTATTATTATATAAAAATAATGAAAGTAATAAAGTAAGCAGGATAATAATAATTTTGCAAAACGAATTAGATTATCAATAGAAATAGTGATATCAATGAAAATAGTTAAATAATGAATGAATTCGAACTGAATTAAAATGAACTGGTTAGAGCTGTACTATATAAACTGAAGATAAGTTGTGCAGAACAGGCCTAAGTTATTTTTATGCCTTTTGAATTTTAATTTTGTAGTCCACAAAGTTTATTTATATTACATTTATTTGCTTATTGAATGTTATTCTTTTTGCAACAGATTATTGGAAGTAGTAGAATGTATTTTCTATGTACCATAGTTGAATTATAGATAACAAATCAAATTGTTATGCAAAAACTAGTTAGGGCCTATTCTCTTCGGCATAAAGCAGCTGGACTGAACTGAATTGAACTGAAGTGAATTAAATTGAACTGAACTGAACTGAAATGAATAGCAATATGTGAGAGTAAAATTATTGTCCAGAGCTGAACTGAACTAAACTGAATTGAGTTGAATTGAACTGAATTGAACTGAACTAAAAATAAGCTGGGGAGAACAGGCCTTAGTGACTCGTGCGATATCTCGGGTTATTGCAAGTCCAATATTTAATATTAAGAAATAAATTATCATGCAAATGATGAAAAATTATTGTTAATTTATGAGTTTTTTGTCAGAAACAACCTTTTATAATCACTTTTTGCGAAAAACAATCTTTTAAATTTTTTTTTGCAACTTACATCCTTAAACCTAATTTTTTTTGCGAAATGAAACCTTTTTCTAATTTTCGTCATTGACCGTTAGTTTCCACCCGACACCACCCAAAAACACCATAATATATACAATGTACTTTTGTACTGGTTTTGGGGGTGGTTTTGGGGTGCTTTCGGGTGGGCTGGTTTTGGGGGTGGTTTTGGGGTGGTTTCGGGTGGAAACTAACGGTCAACGGTCTAAAACTAACGGTCAATGACGGAAATTAGAAAAAGGTTTCATTTCGCAAAAAAATTTAGGTTTTAGGTTGTAAGTTGCAAAAAAAAAATTAATAGGTTGTTTTTCGCAAAAAAGTGATTGTAAAAGGTTGTTTCTGACAAAAAACTCTTAATTTATACTCTCTCCGTTTCCATTTGGAATATGGGGGAAAAAATCAAATCGAGATAGATGAGAATCGTTTTAGTTTTATAATATATAAAATGTACTTTTGTACTTTTTTACTTTTGAAAACTAGTTGTTGGCCTGCGCGCGCGGTCCCCCAATGTATTATTTTTTAGTTGCTAAAATTCATATTAATTAGTTGTGTAATATAAAAATTCCCTCATGGAAGCATGTAAAATCTGCAACATCTTGAATGCATAATGATTCTATTAAAATTATACATCGGTATTCCTTCTTTGGTCTTGCATCAATCATCAAAATTATATGTTTTGGGCAACCATCCAAAAATCTTGAGAAATATCAAATATAATCTGCTAGCTTATGAAATAATACACTCAGGGATTAGTATCAATCCCTTAGTATTAATCACTAAGAATATTTGTTTCATCCAAGCGTATGTTAACATATCAATGATCCACAGCTAGGAATATATCGATGCATTATTGTATGCTGTTATTTGGCAGTCTGGATTTGAGTTTACAAAACCAAACATGTATGAAACACCAATTACTCCATTACTTATCAGTACAAAAATATCGAATGAATTTAACAATCAATATTAAAAGATACATTATTAAAAATTATGATATTGTCTTTCGAGGAATGATAAATCAATAACAGTGATTGGAGTTTTTTTCCAGTCACAGGAGTATAATAGACTTTTCGTAGATTAATGAGGGGGAGAAATGTAACTTTGCTCTCACCTGGGAAGCATTCCCATTCCCTTCAGCTATTCCCCTGCAAAAAGCACTGACATATTAACAGGAAATTCAAATGGAGAGAGAAACGTGTGAATTGACATGGGAGAGAGCAAGTAGTTCAAATACAAAACAGAGTAGGACAGAGCATGGGAATCAGCAGTTCCTTAACTTGCATCTCTTCCACATCGAGCATCAAATTCAAAAGCAAAAACAGTAGCAGCATAGTTTGAAACGCAAATACAACAATTTGAAGGGAAGATCAACATCAAAAGGCCAAATCCTGAGTCATTTTGCCTCAAAACCCCATGTATGTAAAATTAATGTGAGAAATCAGGAACTACAATTTATTAGTTTGAACTTCAATCGCCTGAGAAATAATGTAGTAGTATATTAACTTTTGTTGTAGCCATAATTGTCTGAAATGTATTTATTGGAATGGATTACTTGTGTTAGTTTCTTGTGTTAGCTGATTGTATAAATGGTGTATTGTATAACTGGCTAATTGATTTGATTGTATAAATGGTGTAACTTAAACGGTTTGAATTTGAAGATTAACGAAAATGGGACGTACAACTCTGTTTGTGAAGAAGGGCAAAGAAGTAGATTGGCATAAAATAATACCGGAGACTGTTTATGATGATAATGAAGTTAATGGTGGTTCTACTGCTGAAGACAGTGAGGCAATGAGATAATCCATCATGTGTTCGACATTAAGGCAATTTCTCAAGTTTTAACTCTTACAATTGTCTGCACAGTGCGATGATACTAGAAAGAAGGCAAGGGGTGGTAGGCGAAAGAAATTGGACGCACGAGTATACACGAAAATACTTTTTAGTGTCTTTTCTCATAAAATATGGAGTATACGTACATATATATGTATAACTGGATGATTGATTTGAGTACATAGTTAATAGATAAAATTGTGGCGTTAATTCTCGAAAGTGTATGTGGATAAGGTCAATGCTATGAGTGAAGGTGGTAGGATGAAGGAGGCTGGTCAGGTTATTGCGAGACACCGATTTATGCACAAGAACAGGGTAAAGAGTACTTAATAAATTAAATAAATAACTATTGAATGATTACTAATTACTAATTATATATAATGCAGCAACCTAATCTAAATTGTCGAGTCGAGACATTTGGTAAAATTGTAAAGGAGTTTGATGAACAGAAAAGAAGGCTAGTGCAGGAGATGGGGTTTCAAGGGCTTTTCCACTTGGAGGATCATGGATTGCCCCGTAATATATGCTATTGGCTACGTTTTCGAGTTAATATTAGTAGACGTTCATTATTGACTTGTGATGGATTAGAGTTCCCATTAAATAGGGAGCAGGTGAATTGGGTTTTTGGTATTCCAATAGGTCCAAAGGAGGTGTCGTTGGACAGGAGTTTTGCGGATGAATCTGTTGAAACGGAGATTACGAAAGAAGTAAACAGATTGTGGAGCAAATACGGTTGGCATACCCCTTCAGGGACTAAGGGGGTAAATACGAAAAGGATAATGGAGATTGTTGAAAGTACATGCATTGATGAGGGTAAATTTAAGGAAAGATTTATGATGATGGCGCTCAATGACGTGATTTGCTGCACAACATGTCACCGATTGCCCGAAAAAATGTTGCGGGTTGTGGCGTTGGTAAAGAATGCTCCTGAATATGATTGGTGTATGTTATTACTGGACCACTTATTCTATTGTGTAGGCAACTTTGCAAAACGTTTTTACCCCGATGGATTTGCAAAAGGCTGTGGGGGATGCACAATGTTTTTAGTGGTATGATCTGTATTGCCACTTATTGAACTGATACCTTATACTATGACGTATGTGGATGCCATAGATGAACAATTTATATATTCATAGGTTCTAGTAATGGACCTTTACCTTTGCATAATTTTATTTATGTTAGATTGTGTACCTAGATCGTTTGAAGAGGCAACCCTTGCGTTGGGGAACATATCCCCGGATCAAAGCACGAACAAAGTGCGATGTAAATAGGGTGAAGGCAGAGGATCACCGGGTTTCTGGTGACTATGGAGAGCTAGGGGTAATATTCTTCGGATACATTGTCTTAGTTATTCTTGATTCGAGGGGGATAACATTAAGTTCCAGTTTCTTGCTCACTGTAGTGTGTTGATGTTGCTTATGGGGAGAGACATCCGCATCATGGTAGGGACATGCTGCCATCATATGCGGAAATAGAGGTAAATATCGATAACAAATTCTCATTTTCTTAGTGTAAATTACGTAATTTTATGAATTTGTTGCCCTCACGACATTGTATGCGTTGTTTCCCAGTTATGGGAGGTGCCTGGCCATAAGAACAGGGCCAATAACTCAAAGAAAAGGTGTATGACAACTTCAGCATACAATCCATTTAAGTATAAGCAGATGAGAGCCAATGCATATGAAGGTATTTATTTACGATATATAGCAATTATATAAGCATTGCATACTATATTTAAAGTTGTGATCATTAAAACAGACCCAAGTAATGAAGGTGTGGACAAAGTGCGGAAGGTCAAGACACAGGTTTGTAGGGTCACGTTGATAGATTAGACTAGGTAGGAAAATTGATTCAATTTATATAAAGTAATATTGCATCAGGTGAAAACATGAATTCTGGGGATAGATTACATTATGGTTGGGGCAGTTATTCGAAGGAGTTGCAGGAAGATTGCAGCAAAACCTGGGCAGGTGAAAATAGTTGCACTTATGAAGAAGTAATAGGATGTATTGGAAATTTAGGATCAGATGAACATGAGATTGCTGGCAGCCCAATCTCGGTTGCCGATGGAGAACTTGCTGTTAGCGAAGTAGGTAGTGCAGTTGTTAGCAATCGTTGTTGTAGGTGAGCGTAGTCAAAGGCAACGTAAAACAAAATCCGTTGTCAACACTGTTGAGTGATATGCTCAAACATGGCGGCCTTGTCAGTATCGTACGTATAGGAAAAAGTTGGTCAGGTATTTAGGGGAATTAATATAACGGAGAAAATTTTTTAGTTGTATTGCCATAGTATGGCCTTAATATTAATAATTCTATAGGTATGATCTTATTATTGATTTTAATATTTGCAGGAAAGAGCTTGTACTAGTTATGTTGTCTTCCTTGGGAAGAATTTGATCTCCTGGCGCTCCAAGAAGCAACCTACTGTTTCCAAGTCTTCCACTGAAGCTGAATATCGTGTTGTTGCCTACACCACGGCCGAACAATTTGGATACGTCAATTGTTGGCTGATATAGGGTATTTTCATCGACGGCCTACCATTCTCTATTATGACAATGTTTCTGCTATGTATCTTACTGCCAATCTTGTTCATCATGATCGTAATAAGCACATTGAAGTTGATTATCATTTTTTTCTTGAGATGGTTGCTAAAGGTGGACTTCAGGTCAAGCACGTTCCGACTTAGTTACAGGTTGCAGATATTTTTACTAAGGGTCTTTCTTCTGAGTTGTTTTGTAAACATTGTACCAAACTATCCCTGATTCCTCCCCGTAAATATTGAGGAGGTTTATTAGAGTATCTGGTTATCTTAGGCTCTTAGTCTGTAAAGACGATTTATTAACTTTTTTATATAATATATTAGCGTCAGGCAACCTAAACAGGTTAGCCAATTATTCTCAATACTCGTACCATAGTCATTATGCTTATTTTGAAAATTGACAACTAAAAACTGGAAACTAGTTTTTCTGGTTTTTATATTTTGGTTTTCAAAAAACTGAAAACTTAAAACAGAAAACGATTACGAACGGACCCTTAAATTTTAGTTTCGCTTCTGCCTCGAATTGCTTAAGCCATATATACCAGTAGCCATGTTAGCATCCAAAATTCAACATTCCTCTTTTTTCCTATGCTCAACAAGTTTAGCTATTTAGAGAATTGTTACAAAAAGCTCAATATTTTGGCATTTGACCTTTATCTAAGGGCCTGTTCATTTCAGCTTAATTTCAGTTCAGTTTAGTTCAGTTCAGTTCAGTTCAGCTCTAATCAGTTCAGTTCAGTTAAGTTCAGCTCCAATCAGTTCAGTTCAGTTCAGTTCAATTCAATTCAGTTCAGTTCAATTCAGTTCACTTTAGTTCAGCTCCATTCTTTTATAATCATTTTGTTAAATATTATTATGTTGGTCTAATTTATTTTACTAAATATTAATATTTAATTAGATCTAATTATTAAAATAGTAATATGAATTTAATTCTTAGATATTATTGTTGTTATATAATCATCATCAAGTATTAATATATTAATACAAAGACTATAAAATAATTGCTATTAATTATCATTATAATTATTAATCATTATTATTATTAATTTATGATTATTAATATTATTTATTTATAATTATCATTTAAAAATATCTAAAATACAATTATTATTCTTCATCATTAATTATTCATTAATAATTATTCATCAATAATTATTCATTATTATTACTTATCATTATAATTATTAATTAATATTCATATTATTATTGTTTAAATATTATTTATATATTTATTAAATTCAATTCAGTTCAGTTCAGTTCAACACCAATCAGTTCTGTTCAGTTCAGTTCAGGTCAGTTCAGCTGTTTTCAGTAAATTAAAACAGGCCCTAACAAAGGCCCTACCTAACATATGGTTGTACGAACTAAAATTCACCATATTAGAAGAGAAGAAACTAGAACTTCTATCAACTAGACTAAAAATACTACACCAACCACTATGCTTTTCTTAGCCTTTCTCCAGATATTCCTCCCTCTTATTGAATCCACATCACTCAAATATAGCTAAACTGATTCCACGTTAGACGTTCCTCGAATACAGCTAATTATGTAAGATTTGCATTTGCGAGTTTATCTTACATTCTTACCCCTTCATTAAACTAAAGTTTTTCACCGACAAAAAAATAAAATGAAAAACCAAAGTTTTTTTTTTCTTCTAATTATGCCTATTTTATTTGACCAACAGATAAAAAGTCCACATGCTGCCTAATTGACACCAACAAGTAAAATCCCCTTGTGCTTTAGGACCTCACAGACCACAGTAACAATAAAGAATGTGCTGGCACTCCAGCTTTGTTTCGTAGTTGTTGTGTGTTACTCCTGGGATCATGTGCTAACTATCTAATGAGTTCTAAAATGCTAGTGTCTCAACTTGTTTTTTTTAATTTACTCCCTACGTCCCATAATATAACGCTTATATTCTTTTTAGAGCATATTATTGTTTAGAAAATTTGCATTTATAAAAAAACATAAGATCAGAAAACAAGGGGATTTTGAAGAACATATTATCAAAGTTTTCAGCAATCAAAGATTTGATTTGAAATTCTCGCAAAAAACATATCGTTTTTTATGTGTACAAAATAGGATGAGAATTATTTTTAAACCTTTTTAAATTCTCCATCTAAATAACTTATCCCTTACTCTCATAGATGAAGTTTATTAAAGAACATTGGAGTTTTTATACAATGTCATGTCTCTTCTCTGCCTTGCTTAATTAGGTTTGAAGAGAACAAGTAAACCTGACCACATTATGTAGGCTGGCCAGGATATTAATTCCTAGTCTCACGTATAACCGATCATACTTCAACTAACTTAGTTTTTTGATCTAACTAGTATTTGCAAACTATATACTATGGTATATTTTGTCGGATTTATAGAGTAGGCATTTGATTCTTTGTTATTTTTTGAAACACGGGAAGATTATAGTTTTATACCAATATCAAACCGATGATTATTGTTTAAAAATTAATTTTCAGATTTTTAATATCTATATTATAATGACAATATAGAACTAACAATATCATCTTACTTTTTGTTTCTTTTTGACAAAGAAATTATAAAAAATGTTTTACTTAAAAGTTTATAAATAATAAAATTTGTTAACATCATTCGTTATGAATTTACATCATTTTTCCATATTTGACTTTATCAAAATTTGTTTAAAAAAGTCTGAAATTATTATGTCCTTTTTATCATCTCTCAATTTTTGCTTTTCAAATTTTGCTAAAAGTAACTGATTTCATATAATAAATATTATTAATACCTTTTCATATTCATAAGGAAAAATTGTTTTTAATAAGTCAACATTTGGCCCATCTTCTAATATTTAGTTAACGTTTGAGTAATCCTGGAATAAGTAAACCTTGTAAACCGATCTTCTAAAATCAAGTCATGACCTGTTGGTAACCTGTTATTATAGGTACACGGTACACGTGGCGCAATATAAGTGGTTTAAATTTTTTTTAAAAGTTTAAGAGTTCCCTCCCTTTCCCCATCTCTCTCCTCCCCGTGACCTCTCCCCCCTTGCCAACAGACGACAACCACTCCCAACAACAACCGCCCAACCACAACCATCCACCGGCTCTACACCCTCCCGACCAGCCGCAAACTTCTGTCCAGCCGTCTCGGAGGGGAGCCGGAACTTCTGTCCGGTCGAAATGCGCGTTAGGCGTGGTGAGTGCGGTGGTTTTGGGCGTGGTGGATGTGGTGTTTTTGGGGGTTGGGCGTGGTGGGTGTGGTGGTTTTAGGCGTTGGGCGTGGTGGTTTTGGGCGTTGGGAGTGGTGTTGGTAGTGGAGTTGGTGGTGGCGTGGTGTTGAGCATTTAATTTTGGTATTGGGCGTGGTGGTGTTTGGCGGTGGGTGGTTTAGTCTGGTGTTTGCTTGGGTGGTTTAGTTTGGTGTTCTGTTGGGCACCAAGGAGAGAGAGAAGGGAGTTGCGTGGTGTTGGGCATGGTGGTGTGGTGTTGGGAGTTGAGTTGCTTGGTGGTCTGGTGGTGTAAGGTGGTCTAGTGATGGTGGCACCAGAGGAGAGTGAGAGGAGTTGGGCGGTGGTGTAAATGGTGGCTAGGTGGTGGGAGTGGTGAGGTGTGGCAGTGGTGTAATGGTGGCTAGGTGGTGGGAGTGGTGAGGTGTGGCAGTGGTGTAAATGGTGGCTAGGTGGTGGGAGTGGTGAGGTGTGGCGGTGGAGGAGGCAAACTGGGGCGGTGGTGGTTTTGTTGGCGGTTAACAGGTGAAATTAAGTCAAAAAAAATTACCCATTGTTCAAGTCACCGGTCACCTAAACTCATTAAAAGTTAAATGCATACAAGGTTTACTTATTCCTGGATTACTCAAAGGTTAACTTAATATTAGAAGATAGGCTAAAGGTTGGCTTATTAAAAACAATTTTTCCTATTCATAATATATATAAACTTTTCCGAGCAGGCCCGTTCCTAAGCTTTTCTATTTTATCTTATTAGATTACATTAGTAAATACTTCCTTCATTCTCTAATGTTCTACCCACTTACTGTTTCTAGAAAGATCCTGATAAATAGGATTAGAGAAAATGAAAGTAGGTCCCTTCCATTTATCTTTATAGGATAAAAGATTCGCTTCTTGATGCTGCTCCTCTTTCATTCTCTCCTCAAATGGGTTTTCATCCCAACTCAATTTCAGGGAAGGGGAGAGAATTGTCAACAATGACCTCGAAAGCTTAACATCAAAAATCCGTTGTAAGGTGTGGCGTAGCAAACTGAATTTTGCTACGGAGGAAGAAGAAAATAATCCGTGTTTGAGACAATTTTGAGTTGGAATGAAGCAAAGAGTTAGTAAAAGAAGTGCCAAACTGACACACGTTCACTATTTCATCATAACTCTTGATAGAAAATTGATAATCAAGAAATTCCAATTGGGTTGGATTCTAGACTTCAAAAGTTTTCCAATGATAGGTCACAAACCCCAATCGGACTTCGTTTTAGGAGATACGACTTTCGCAAGTTGACGCAGTTTCGCCAATTTTCACCCGATCGGGCGGACTTTAGCCCGATCGGGCCTCTACCCGAAGGCTCCGTTTTAGGCCTTTTTGGGCCTAAATTGTAACCCTTCTCCTATCTATTTTAGAGTTTAGTATAAATAGTTAGCTTCATTTATTTTGTGAGACACTTTATTTTCAGCTTTCATTAGTTTAGTTTTAATTGCTTTCTTAGAGTAAACACTTTAGATTAGTTTTGGAGGAGATCAAACCTCATATTATTTTCAATTAAAGTTATTGCTTTCCGTCATTCGGTATTGTTCTTCTCTTTTAATCTCTTTATTTAAACTTTGTTTTGTTAGTTTGATTATTTAATTAGTTCATGATGCAAAGTTTAGGTTTTTATATTAGATTTGATATTGTTGATTCAATTATGAGTGAGTAGTCTTATTTCTAGGGTTTTAGGGAGGAAAACCATGTTTATACCATGAATTACTTTTGAATTGCTATTAGTTTCTAGGTTTTAATTAGATTGATTATGGTGTGATTTGTTCTTAACGAGTAATTAATGTTATTGCGCAGTTTTATTGATTGTTTGTGGTTAATAATTGTTTGCACAGATACGTCTTACTTTTAGAGGCCCTAGTACACATCAATAATTCGGATTATGTTAGTGAACAAGCGGCATATGTTGAATTATGAGCGTTAAGACTTAACCATAGCTTAACACGTGCTCTAATCTATTGATTCTAAACCTAGGTTCTGATAGTTGTGTTGATCCTTTGATTGGTATAAACATGGTGGACCGAACTAATTCTTTAGACCTTTATTTCATAGTTTAAATCTCATCTTTATATTGCTTTCTAGTGTTTAATTAGTAGTTCAGCTGATTCTTCCCTAATTTTGTCTGAAGTAGCTGTTTAGCTGAATATTAACTTAGAACTCCGTCTCTCTGTGGATTCGACCCTACTTTCCTTGACTATCATTGTTAGAGGACTTAGGATTTATCTTTGATTAGGTGATACGACTTTAGCCTATCAATTAGCAGCGAAAATTCCTAGACTCGGTGCATTACCGCCGTACTCTCCAGTTGAAAAATACAAGGCGACATAAAACAAAACATTACTTAATATTAAATGTCACGTACTTAATAGATAAAAGTTTTCAACCGAAAACTAGCAGTTACTTGTATGATTAACTTGGAAATTTTGTAAACAAGACCTTTTTTTTTTGTAAGAAGAAGTGGCCTGGACCTCGCTCGGGTCCTATCGGGCCAGACACTTGAGAGTAGGGGGAAGGGTAAGGAAAATCCCTACCCTCAAAGTGCCCCTAGTGGGGATTGAACCCCAACCTTGAGGTTAGAAGGGTACACTCATTTCCACTAGACCAAGTACTACTTGGTTAAAACAAGATCTTAGACTCTTGGATAGATAAAAGATAAAGTTTGAGTTTTAAAAAATAATCAGACTTTTGGATAAATAGTAAACGAAAGTTCGAGTTTTAAAAAGATAAGTACACTTTTGCATAAATAAAAAGTTTGAGTCTGAATATACTACAAGAATCATTATAATTGTAATTTATGAATTAATTATAACTTTAGTTATACAACTCAAAAATTTATAATTTTACACCTTTGGACTCAGATCAAAGTATACTTCAAAATAAGATCCATTTTGACATACTTATCTTATTATTACGTAGGAGTACCCATTACTGAATAAACTATTTGGCGGGTAATAAGTATTTAAAAAGATCAAGTATCGAAAAATATAAAGATTAATAAAAGTCATGTGATTCTTTGAATATGAAAATAAGATATATCACAATCTTTTTCATTAATTGTTATGTAAAATAATTGAAAAAAGAAAACACATTAAAGCAATTCACTAACAATGTGTGAGCTATGTCCACGAGGAAAAGGAAAACAAATTATAGTATAGTAAGGGGAGATAGTACAATATTACAAATTATGGGGGCAAAGGTTAATATAGGGTTTATATATTACCATTTTAATCAACCTAGACTGAATGAAACTATTAATCTTAGCGCCAGATAATTCAAGGCATATCTCAATGTTAATATTATGTTTTATCTATATATTTTTTTAAAAGAATATACGCATATTCCCTTTATTACAAGATTTGGCAAACTTTTATTACATATATTCACAAGTCAAGTAATACACTTAATTATGGCAATAGTATAGTATTTATTCCTTCTCATTCTAACAATTAGGGTTTCATACTCTCTCTTCCTCGATTATTATATCATATTATATTCCGTTATATTTAACTCTTTATATAAATAACATTTGATATTAAAACCAACTAATGCCTAAAATTAACATACTCAATGCTAATGGATAAATTATTATTGAATAAGTGATAATTTTTTAAATATTAATATGTGCATTAAGCACCACATAGGATTTTCATGTCACAAAATATATTAGTAAATTCTATATGTTTTTATTTTTATATTCCTATGAATTTTTGAAAAGATAATTAGAGTTTTGGATAAATAAAAATAAAATTTTTAGAAGATAATTAGAGTTTTGTATAAATAAAAGAAAAAATTTGATTGTGAATAAGTGGCAAGGATTATTATAATGTATAACTAATTGTAACTTTAGTTATAAAACTCAAAAAAATAAAATTTCTATACCTTTGGACTCAGCTTGAAACATACTTTAAAATAAGACCCAGTATAATACTTATTTTATTATTTCATAGGGATACCCATTACTGGATCAACTATTTGGCGGGCAGTTGAATATAGGCTCATGACTGAAGTTAATACATAAAGGAGGCTTTTTTAGAGAGCATTGAAGGCGCCAATAAGAAGGAAAAAAACACATTTTGACCAATAAGATCAATTTTAGTTAACATTTTTTCTTTTATTCACTAAAGGCAATCAATAAAATCGAAGATTATTAACTGTTAGATTTTATTTGATATAAGTAGAGATAGATTTACTATAAAAATGAAAATTAGGAGGAAAAGAAAATATATTTATAGAAATAATGGAAGAAAACCCAAGATAAGGATAAAGAAGAATATAATTTTCTTAGAAAATAATTAAGAAAGAACACCCTACATAGACACCAAAAGATATCTAAAATATCAATTTCGATAATACAAGGAGAAATTTTTTAAGGAAAAATATTTTTCGTAGAAATTTGAAGAAAGATATCTAAAATATTATTAGATAAGTAAATTAAAAAAGATATTATCTCTCCAAAAAAATTTAAATCAATAATGAAACATACCGGCCATGTGCTACTACAAGGAGTATTATCTAAACTCTTTACCATCAGGTGTATTTATCCCGTAAATACTTGCAGAGTTCCTTATTTTTTGTTTTGTTTTGTTCCTCAAAAATAATTAGTAATTTATTGAGTTTTCTAATATATTTTGATTTTCTACATACGTGATACTTTTGGCTTGCTATGTTAATTAAATCTAGATAATAGAAAGAAACCAATATTTATTGTGGTATAGTGAAATTTGGCTTTAAGTTATGAGACTCACTACAGACTAAATAATAGTAACAAATCAATTGTGAAACTAATCGATTTTGCTTTTAAAAAGACAAGTAGAGGCATACCAACATCAAGGAGTGGATATATTTTAATAATAAATAAAGTACAACATACTTGATATATCTTTTAGTTAATCTTGACCACATAATATGAAAATTCTATTGGTCAAACACTGAAATTAGAAATTAAGAGATAAAGTATATACCTTGGTATAGCGTAAATATTTAACAAGCTGATTAAGCACATTATCACAGTAGCCACAAAAGTTATTATTTCATGCACTATCAATTAAAATGCGAGTGTGTCTGAGTGGTACTTAACTCTTAACGCTAATGAAATGTTAAATGATGGTAAAAACAAGCTCGGGGAAGTTTAAATGCTTTGTAGCCCTGTAGCCTGCCTGTGGACTCCACAGCCTTGAGTAAAAATGTAAATACGACATATGCTTGGCACTTAAAACAGTTTTTTAACACTTGTGGGCCCAGGAATATCTTAAGAACCTTTTTTTTTTGGGCAAGTAACCTTTTAATTCCCTATATATTGGCGTGCTGACAATAGCGTAAACCCACACAAAACTTGAACATAAACAACCCCGTTACTACTGCCCAACATAAAATGGCTCTCAAAAAACCTGGAGTTTTTATCGTTGCTGCCATCATTCTCACTGCTGTTACTCCTAAATTAATGTTGTCTGACTCTGAGCCCATGGAGAAACGAGGGAACTCCTCGGAACCAAACTTGAATTTTACATTCAAGTTTAATTATGGACTCTTAGGTGCTCCCCCTTTGTTTGCGGTCATCATCTACCTCTTGTGGAGTTACTGCGACGGTAATATTACTTCAGCTTGTTAGAATTGAATCATTAGATAAATACTTACTAATGATAGATTGTTGTGTATATATCTATCTATTTAAGTAAATATATACAAAATACTAAGAGAATATATAGTCATATTTCTTATTAACTATCTAGGTATTAAACCCGTGACTTTTATGTTTATTTAATTTAGCTATATTCACATTTGAATGAATAATGGTTAAAATTAAAATTCAACAAAATTTAGTATATTTTATGAAATTTTATCTAGTATCATGTTATACAAGTACTTGTCAAGTAAATGGATAAATAATGAAATATTGTTTAATTATTTTCATAAAAGTCGTTACCCAATAATAAGGTATATTTAATAATATAATTAATAGAATATAAACACATCGAATCAAATAGACAATATTTAATGCATAAATTTTATGTTTAAGTGCTTCATAGAGTTTTATCGAAATTCTTAAGCTTGTTGGAAAATTATTTGTAACAAGTTGATCTTAACATGTAGAGTTGATTGATATAATTTTATGTCTATATGAGGAGTTCTTTACATTACAATACATAATTTTCATATCAAGGAGATTTTAAATAGGTTTCTCATCTTCTTTCTTGTATTGTGTGTTTTTGAAACAATTATTTTTTTAAAAAAAAGGTTTTCATATAAGATTTTTAATTATCTTATAATTTCCTATTTCCAAAAATTTACTGTAAATGATATGTTAGAAAATTTATGATCTCATATCCAGAGTTACTTAAAACAAGCTTATGACAATATTTAATTTTATTAGAATATTATTATTATTAATAATTTGTCAAAAATATTATCGGGTAAGTTTATAGAAAAAAAACACTTCTAAAGATTAGAAATTGTGTTCATACCCAAATAATGTTCGCCATAAAAAAAAGGTTATTATTCATATGTTTGTACATAATCATAATAACCTACACATAATTACAATCTTTTTATAAAAAATTAAAAAACAAAAAAATAGGCAAAAAGAATTACAATCTTTTTCTTGCTTTATATATATATATATATATATATATATATATATATATATATATATATATATATATATATATATCAAAAACTAATTCGGTTATTCTGAACATGAACAGGAAGTTTCTGGATTACAATATCAGCAAGGGCACGAAGAATGAACAATATGGGCCCTCCTAACAACGGCAATGCAAACATTGAGATGGAAAATCACCCTGCGAATATCATAAACTAATAGTCTTGGTGATCGTTATGTGTTAGTAGTATTGACTGATTTCAGGTAATCGATTGCTTAAAGCGTTAAACTGTGATGTGTGTTAGTAATCAGTTCAGCTCAGTTCACTTTAGTCCAGTTATTTTCAGTAAATCTAAACAGTTCCTATTTTATTTTCCAACCTTGAGGGATATGGGTTAGTTGTGTAGGAGGCTAAGTGTTAGAATCCAAATTTCCTTTACTTGTATTTTCCTTTCTTTATGCTTTCTAGTGCTTTACTTTATGTTCTAGTACTCTTGTATAGGTTTAAAATTTCATTATGGAGTAACCAGTGTTCACTGAAAATATATATTATCTCAAATTTAAGCCTCTTTAAGGGGAGATGATGAATGAAATGTTTGTTCACCACTAAAACCTCCTATTAGTTGTATGGTTGCTTTAAACATTGTTGTTGTTTAGGCCGCCTCAATGTCTTAAAGTGTCCCTCCAAATTTCGTGATATAAGAATTCCCGTCGTCGGCCCCGCTCGTGCCCGCTCAGTGCACACAAGCGCCCCGTTCGACCCTCTTCTCTTCGCTCTTGTCGCCAATAAGCAAGAGTGCCCTTCAAAGACATTGTTGCTCGTGCACCCACGAGCCCCATTGTCCTTTTTCGCATATGGTTTACGCCCTTGCCCCCATATAGGCAAGAGCGTGCCGCACGTTCCGAGCGTCCAAACTCTCGGACCGTGACACTAAGGCCCAGGATGAGCATCTGTATAGGGCCACGTGAGAAAATGGTACTTCAATTAAATTTGTACCTTTATTATATAAGAGAAGAAAAAAGGGTGGACACCAAACAAAAAAAAAAGAAAAAAATATCTTTACTAATTCATTTTTTAACTATTTTTTGCACGCGACGCAATGCTAGTATGTATATAAGCAAGGTCATCGTGTTGTTTGTATGAAGTGTTGTCGGTTCGATGGTCCAAACGCCCCCCTTGAATTCTGATATTATTCCTTTTAATTCTTGTTATTTTTATGTGGTGAGTAAATATTTGCGAAGTAACACTTTGTTCTTTTTTTTTCCAGCATGTTATGATTTCTCTATACTTGGGATTTGGATGGTTAACGTTGAGCGTGTTCAACCGTATGTTCTACCTTAAGTTTTTAGAAACTTATTAATTTGTACGGAATAATTGTTCTATGTAGACATAGCTGATTGGATAGCTAATGTAGGGCATTTAGCAGTAGATTCTATTTGCATTACGGATTGGCATGGTTCTCAGTTAGCTACTATACTTTGTAATGATGCATTAGGAATTCCCCTCGAGCGGAGGGGCTCCTAATCATCCTCTATCTTCTTCTTACTTCTATAAAAATATATATATATATATAGTGATTGTGTGTAACAAATTTACAGTAAATCGTTGAATGAATATTTAATATTGTCTTGCTACTATATTGTTAAGTACTACCTCCATTACTTTTTCATTGTTACAGTTTGAAATTTGACGCTATTAACAAATTGTACTTTGATTATTATTAATGATGCATGGATAAGAAAAAGTATATTTATATAAAATAATTCGTCGCACTATACACTTTTAAAATATTGCTTTTTCAACTCTCTCAAAATAGAATCTATTCCAAATATATATGCCGTTCAAAAAATGTCCGCTTCAACCGCCGTTTCACCTCCCAAATCAAAGAGGAAGGTTAGTAATTCCCTATTCTTGAGACCTGATGGGACCATTGAGAGGTTTAAAGCCAGACTTGTGATTAGGGGCTTCACTCAAAGGAAAGGACTAGATTACTTTGACACTTATTCTCCTGTGACTAAGATAGCCACCATTAGGACCCTGTTAGCTCTTGCTGCTATTCATTCATGACTTAGTCATACATCAGATGGATGTTAAGACTGCTTTCTTGAATGGTGACTTAGAGGAGGAGATTTATATGTCTCAACCTGAGGGTTTCGTGGTACAAGGTCAAGAAGATAAAGTGTGTAAGTTGAGGAAGTCCTTATATGGTCTCAAACAAGCACCAAAACAGTGGTATGAAAAATTTGACAGTACTGTTGTGTCAAATGGCTTCATAGTCAACCACTCTGACTCTTGCGTTTACTCAAAGCTAATAGGATCAGATTGTGTAATCATATGTCTTTATGTGGATGACATGTTGATATTTGGTAACAATTTAAAGGTGGTCAATGATAATAAACTTTTCTTGGCATCGAAGTTTGAGATGAAGGATTTGGGAGAAGCTGATGTGATTTTAGGAGTAAGACTTAAGAAAACCTCCGGTCGCATCTCCCTTAGTCAGTCTCATTATGTGGAAAAGGTGCTTAAAAAGTTTAACTCCTTTAATGTTGCTCCAGTGAGTATACCCTATGACCCTAATATTCATTTGACTAAGA
The DNA here is from genome assembly GCA_947645195.1 of Patellifolia procumbens. Taxonomy (NCBI): domain Eukaryota; kingdom Viridiplantae; phylum Streptophyta; class Magnoliopsida; order Caryophyllales; family Amaranthaceae; genus Patellifolia; species Patellifolia procumbens. The sequence goes on along the minus strand of CANSGD010000543.1, from coordinate 78,478 downwards.
ATTTAGGAGAAAGTGTTTCTCAAAGTGAATATGCGAAAGTCATAGGTAGTTTGATGTACCTCATGAACTGTACTCGACCTGACATAGCTTATGCAGTGAGTCGACTGAGTCGGTATACTCATAACCCTAGTAATGAACATTGGAATGCTCTTCATCGTCTTCTTAGATACCTGAAAGGAACAGTTGATCTATGTTTGCACTATTATAAATTTCCTACTGTACTTGAAGGATTTTGTGATGCAAACTGGGTTTCAGGTAATGATGAGATTAGTTCAACTAGTGGTTACATGTTTACTCTTAGTGGTGGTGCTATTTCGTGGAAGTCTTCGAAACAGACTTGTATAGCACGCTCAACCATGGAGTCTGAGTTTATTGCACTCGAGTTGGCAGGGCAAGAAGCTGAGTGGTTGAGAAACCTTTTGTCTGATATTCCATTATGGGGAGGGCAGGGTGCTCCTGTCTCCCTTCATTGTGATTCTCAAGCAGCCATTGGCGTTGCTAAGAACAATGTCTACAATGGTAAGAAAAGACACATACGGATCAGACATGGAGTCGTGAAACAACTCCTGAAAAATGGGGTGATTTCTTTGGACTGTGTGAGGTCCGAAAGAAATCTTGCTGATCCCTTCACTAAGGGATTATCTAGGAGAGTTGTCCTAGAGTCGTCGAGGGGGATGGGGCTTAGGCCCATTAGTTGAGAGTTTATGGTGGATACCCGTTTGTGGTCAAACGAAGCCATAGAATCCTAACTTGCACTACATTTCTCATCCCTATGGCATGTTGGTAGTTCTTTCTAAATCCATAGCCTGTTTGGTGGTGCTATTGAGACGCACTTGATGGATTTATATTGTGAGGTTGAGCTTTTGCTCTTAATAGTTCCATATCCCCTCGGGGTAGTGTTATTGAGGAACACTTGATGGACTACCTACGTGAGTGTGGAGGTTAAGTCACCTTCTATGAAAGACTGGGCTGTCTTTCTAGAGCACTTATGAGACCCAAGGTGTGCGCATGGCTATAAAGCGCTTGTGTTATATCGCAGAGACTGCACATTCTTAAGGTAGGTATGTGTTGTGGGGGTCTCAACGGAACTCTGGTGAGTTCAAGAGAAATTCACTCACTAGAAAGTAAGTTGTTGCCTCACTTCGCTATGTATCAATTCAAATCGAAAGATATTGATGCTTAAGTACCTCCCTTTCCTTACCCAGGAATTTCTTTTGCTTTTCAGAGCCTTTGTGGGGGATTGTTGGAGTTAAGGCTTGCAAAGCCTATTTGTGTTTTTCCCAAACATCCCACATCACCTATGGAAGGGAGCTTGCCTTCGTTTATTAACTCCCTTCCTCTTCATGTTTATTGAGTTGAGTACTTGGTTGGCTTTTGTGGTTGGAGGTCAAGCTTGGGCTTGGGCTTGCTATCACACACACGCGCGCACGCCGCCTGCCCGGACCGGACTATGATAATCTGTGGGATCAGCAAGAAGTTCACCATCTAAGAGAGAAAGAGTGACACGAGAGACAACAGGAGTACGCACGGGTTTGACAGTATGCAGATGAAATTTCTGAAGAAGATCAACTACATATTTGGTTTGAGACAAAAGCAAACCCGGAGGAGCACGTAAAACCTGTATGCCTAAGAAATAATGCAAATCACCCAAATCCTTCATAGCAAACTGGGCAGAGAGAACACTGATAAATTTCTGAAGCAAAGAGGAACTACTACCTGTAAGCACAATATCATCAACATATAGCAAGAGAATGATAATATGACCACTGTGTTTGAGAGTGAACATGGAGGTGTCACAACTGCTGCACTTGAAACCAATAGAGAGAAGAAAATTGCTGAAACGAGAGAACCAAGCTCGAGGAGCTTGCTTCAAACCATAAATGGATTTCCGTAACCGACAAACATGATGTGGTTGAGAAGGATGTTCAAAACCAGGAGGCTGACGCATATAGACTTCCTCATTGAGGAAACCATGAAGGAAAGCATTTTTAACATCGAGTTGACGAATAGGCCATTTAAAAGTAGCAGCAAGAGTGAGAACTAAGCGAACAGTAGTAGGCTTAATTACAGGACTATTGGTTTCAAAGTAGTCAATACCTGCCTGCTGATGATTACCAAAAACAACAAGTCTGGCCTTAAACCGCTCCACAAAACCGTCAGAATTATATTTAATCTTATACACCCACTTACAACTAAGAGCGTTTCTATTGTTGTTGCGAGGCACAAGTTCCCATGTATCGTTCTTAATTAATGCTTCATACTCAACACGCATGGCTTGTTGCCAACGTGAATCTTTAGACGTTTGCTTAAAGTTAGACGGTTCAGACTCAACAACGTCGGTTTTTAAATCCAATAAATTCCTAGTTGAAATGATTCCGTCTTTTAGACCCGTGGTCATGGTATGAACATTAGTCGGATCGACGCACTTGGACGACTTCCTAGAACGCCTAGGGGGAGGGACGATAGGAGACGGGGATGACTCAAGTGGGACATCGAGGGAAGGGGTAAAAGACGAGGGAGGGGAACAAGAAGGAGGCGGGGATGAACCCACGGGCTGCGGGCTGGCAGTAACTGCCTGCGTGGGAGGGGGATAGGCTGCGGGCGCGGACAAGGGCGCGGGCGAGGAGACGAGACGCAGCGCATCTGCAGCTCGCAACCTGCGGGCGCGGGGTGACCACGCGGGCAGGCAGCAAGTTCTTGTTGAGCGTCTCGTCCACCTGCGGGCGCGGCAGACCATGAACGCGGGCTGCTGCTGGGAATATGACCCTCGGGTGCGCACGCATCCTGCGGGCAGGCAGCGGGTTAAAGCATGTGCCCCTGTGATGCGGCGGGCTCGGGGGATGAAGACATAGGACCCATTGGTGCACTAGACGCGGGAAGACTCGGAAACCAAACCAAGGGGTAAAGAGACTCATCTAAAGAAAAACCAATGGCTGTACTGGACAGAAGAGAACGATAAGGAAATTTACGTTCACTAAACAACACATGACGACTTGTATAAACTTTGCCACAAATAGGATCAAGACATCGATAACCCTTATAATTTGATGCATAGCCAATGACAACACATTGTATCGACTTAGCCTGTAATTTATTGATTTTAGGATCTAAAAACAACGGAAAACAGGCACAACCAAAACATTTCAAAAACTCATAGGATGGGGGACGATGAAAAAGTTTAGCAAACGGGGATGAACCCTGCAATGCCGAACTGGGAAGACGGTTTATTGTATAAACCGCCGTATAACACGCATCAACCCAATATCGAGGTGACAATCCATATTCAATAAGCATAGTGCGGGCCATCTCGATAATGGTTCGATGTTTCCTTTCTGCAACACTATTTTGCGCTTGAGTCCGAGCACAAGACTTTCGAAAATAAATTCCCGAATCACAGAAATGTTGTAGTAAAGGAGTGTTATCAAATTCACGTCCACCATCACTTTGGAAAAATTTAATTTTGGAATTAAACAAGTTCTCAACAAGTTTTTGAAAAGCTAAGAAGGTCGAATAGACATCAGATTTCAGTTTAAGTGGATATAGCCAAGAAAAACGTGAATAATCATCAACAAAAACCACATAATACTAAAAAAAACTGATTAGATTTAACGGGAGATTGCCAAAGATCACTATGTATCAAATATAAGGGATAGGGGGCACGATGAGTCGCAGACTCAAAAGGCAAACGATGTATCTTTCCTAATTTGCAATGAACACAATCGTCATGAAACTTAGAATTACATGAAATCAAGTTTTGTGAACGTAAACTTCCTAAAAATCTATCAGAAGGATGACCAAGGCGAGTATGCCAAACATCTCAAGACTCCTTGGTTGCTATGAGGGCAGGGACAGACGACTCTGGGCAGACTCGGGAAGACTCTGAACAAACTCGAGAAGACGAAACGGAATCTAGGATGTGAGGCTGAAGAGGGTAGACACCATTCCTACTGATTCCCCGCAACAGAACTGCCCCCGTGGTCTTGTCCTAAACACAAACAGAAGACTCGTCAAAACATACTATGCCAGAATTATCCTGACATAACTTTGAACAGACATCAGATTATGTTTTAACTGGGGAACATGACACACCTTCGTGAGACGAAGGGGGCGACTAGGGGAAGACATAATCAAATTACCAAGTTTATTAATGAGAAGTCGTGTGCCATCACCAACAACAACAGAACTCGAACCAGTGTAAGGAAGAGCGTTAGATAGCTTACCATCCTGTGAGGTCATGTGAGATGCGGCTCCAGAATCTGGATACCAAACGGAGTCATTTGTTTCACCACCAACAGACAGTGCAGCTAGGGCACGTGTGACACCATCAGGAGAGGAAGGCACAAAGCTCTGATTGAAGCGTTGTGGGCAATAAGCTGCTTGGTGACCTGGATACCAATAAAGACCACAAGTATCTGAAGAAGGAGTGTTGGCTAAATTGTCGTTAGATGGATTACTTTCTGCTGAAGACAAATCAATAGCAATATAATTGGCACAAGAATAATTAACATACGAAACATCATGAAAATTACCCATACCATTAGTGCGGCCTACATTGCCACGACCACCCTGTCCTCCATTGCGACCTCCATTGTTGCCACTACCACCCTTGTTACGATTATTGTTCCGATTCTTGTTTTTACCACCCCCTTGACCTTTAGAATTCGAACCACCCGAAGAAGACGGTTGTGAACCTGAAGAGCCAGACTGAACAGCCACTAAAGCCTGATGAGTAGAAGAGGTCTCATCATAAGCACGCTTAGCCTTAAGGCGTTGCTCATGGTGAAGTAGCTTGGGAGAAGATCATCAAACGTCAAGGACGTTTGAAATTGTAACAAAGTAGTAACAAGGGCATCATAATCACGATCTTGATCCAATGCCGTCAAGGTATACTGAACAAGATCATACTGAGAAACAGGACACTGAATAGCAGCTAAGGAGTCAACAATAATCTTAATTTCACGCAGAAAAACCTCCATAGTCCGCTGTTCAGGCTTTTTCATATGACTCAATCTACCTTTCAGTTTCATAGACCTAGCAATACTAGCATGTAAAAATCTAGACATCAAACGATTCCAAATTTCAACAGAAGTATGTAACTCGTGTACATCAAGCATAACATCACGTGACAAAGTAGCATACAACCACAATTTAATTTGTTGATCTAAACGTAAATACTCGTAGAATTGCGGATTAGGTGTGGAATTGCCAAGATGATCAACACAAGTAGAAGAAGGTATAGAGACAGTACCATCAACAATACCAAGTAACTGATGTGTTAACAAAAAACATGTAACCTGAGTCTTCCAGACGAGAAAATCCTCTGGAGTCATTAATTTAATGGTCACATACCGTGCCATGTCGTGATTGTTAAATTGATGTGCAAGCAACGGCGGAGGAGGAACCAAAGAGGCGTGGGGGAGCAGCGGAGAGGAATAGGATGGAAACCCTAGCCCGTTAGGGTTGCTGCCGCTGCCAAATCCCGGAGGAGGAAGGCGTGTTGCTAGGCGCTGAGACACAGGAGTGTCGTGGAGGGCGGATGAGGCACCCATGTGTGCAGGGTACGCAACATACTGCCAGGAGGAGGCAGAAACGCCTGGAAACGGATGAGCCGTCCGAAGACCGCCGGTGTATGGTGGCGCGTCACGGCCAGGAGGCGCGGCCAGGGCAGCAGTGGACGCGGCAGCGTCCAGAAGGTGTTGTAGGCGCACAGATTCCGGCGCAGCACCAGAGACACGCAAGAAGGGCGGCGGAGTCTGCTGAGTGCTGGCGGTCGGTGCGGCGGGAGATACACCGGAGGTGTGGGCGGCAGACATGAAGGTCGCCGGAGTGTATAAACCAAAAAATTAAAAATTTAGGGTTTGGAGAAAAATAACGTGAGGCTTAAGCAAGCGGAAGAGAGAGAAAAAAAAACTTTAACCTAGGCTCGTGATACCATGTACGAGTATTGGAATTAATTGGCTACCTATTTAGGTTGCCTGGCATGTTACATATATAGAGATATAAAATCTATCTTTACAAACATACTAAGAGTCTAATTACCAAATTACCCTAATAATTTATAAACAAAGGAAACGTGAAGTCCATATAAAAAGTTAGAGTTACAATTTTTTTTTACTAATTTGCTTAGATACTGTCGCTGCAGGACCATAATAACGGTCCCATCACTCATATTTGACCAAGCAATCAAACCCTGAATTGAATGGAATGCAAGAACACGTATTTATCCCAATTAGGCTTGAAACAGAGGTAACAGAATCGTAAAATTGAGCTGAATGAAATCCGAAGCTGATTTAGATCACGGAGAGGATTTAAGCCATCAAACCAAACTTAACAACTTTGACGTTTCAATTTTTTCTACCGTTTCCGAGATAATTCATCCAATATCTGTGTAGGATCAACATCTTATATCCAATGTTATATTTTCTTGTCAATTATTTATTTGCGAAATGCAAATTTTGGGTTTATTATGACGAAAAACATGGAACTCGGATGCAACTTGCAAAGATTAGATGGTTAGAAAGAGATAAGCAATACATTGTTATATGTTGGTAGGAAACATTTAGCTATACATCTTACCAATGGAGGAAATGATAATATAGCTAGAACTTGTGAGGTGGCATTGCTAGCAACATAGAAAGTAGCTAGACCATCATAGATGCTCGAATGGTCAACTTTTTTCTAATTAATGTGACACAATATAAAGTCAAGAAAAATAATCAACTTTTGATTAATAAGCCAGGCATCTCTATTTTATATTATTCTTTTTTTATTCCTAATTAAATGGAACAAATCTCTCTCTATAACTAACTTTTTATTTTGAAAAATACATCTTAAACAAATTGTCAAATTTTCCTTTCTACTTTCCATTTTTTATGCTTTGACACGCACATGTGTATTTAATATTAGTCTATCTCTATTCTATAAGTGAAGAGGAGGGGACACCAAAAATCACATTTTTTTTTATTCCTAATTTAATGAACCACTCTCTCCATAACTAACTCTTCACATTTTTAAATTTTGAATAAAAAATACAAAACACCCTAAATAAATTAAATATATTTTTATGTAGATTTTTCTGCACGCATCGCGTGCATATAAGTCTAGTTATATAGAAGCCAAGAGGTGGGGGAATAGAAAAAGAAATAAATAATTTAACCACTAATATAAAACTAACTACAAAAATTAAATTATAAAGAAAAAAATAACATCCTAAATTTCTAATTGTTTCATATATCATTTCTTTCTCTTTCTTCTTTGTTCTTCCCACTTCCCACAAGTTTAGGAGAAAGTGGAAGTCAAGGGTCTTACTATATAATTTTCTTTCTTCTCCTCCTACTTCCTCTTCCTTCGAATTTCGAAATTCAGAATTCTAATGATTTAAAATATAATCCAAATTTCTAAAGCTTGATTAAAAATCTAACTAGCGTTCTCATTAGATTGACTTGATCTCAATACCTATCAAAAATATTTATAATTTATAAATCATTCAGTGACTAGTTTAGTCTATTTTGTGACTAGTTCAATCCTTTTGATAAGTCTGCTAAGTTGATTTTTTTAAATTATATGGTGTAGTTCGAAATAAAGAGGAAGACAAAGGGCCTGTTCTCTTCGGCATAATTCAGCTGAACTGAACTGATTGGAGCTGAACTGAACTAAACTGAACCGAATTGAACTAAATTGAATTGAATTAAATATTTATATAAATAATATTTAAACAATAATAATATGAATATTAAATAAAAATTACAATGATAAGTAATAATAATGGATAATAATAATAGTATTTTGGATATTTTTAATTGATACTTATAAATAAATATTATTAATAATCATAAATTATTATTATTATTAATAATAATAATGATGATGATGATAATGATGATGATTAATGATTATAATGATAATTAATAAGAATTATTTTATAGTCTTTGTATTAATATATTAATACTTGATGAGGATTATATAATAACAATAATATCTAAGAAGTAAATTAATATTACTATTTTAATAATTAGATTTAATAATATAATAATATTTAGTAATAAAATAATAATTAGATCGGACAGTGCAAAATTGCATCATAAACTGTTTTGACGTGATTTGATTGGTTTATACTTTTGACCTAAACCATGTTCCTCCCTAATGATAATAGTTATAATAATGAGTAAAGCTATAATAAACAAAATAATCTATAGATATAATAATGATAATACTTAATAATAATGATATAAAATAAATAATAATAAAAAGAGTAATTAGTAAAATAAATTAGACCAACATAATAATATTTAACAAAATGGTTATAAAAGAATGGAGCTGAACTGAACTGAACTGAATTGAACTGAACTGAACTGATTGGAGCTAAATTGAACTGAACTGAAAACAGGCCCAAAGAACAGAGAAGAAAAAACATGATTAGGTTGGTGCGAAATAGTTTTTTGAAATAGAATGAGCTTGTTAATATAATGTGAACTTCTCTTTTAATAATTCCTGCTATAAAAGATATGGAATTTCAAAATGTAATGAAGAGATAATATTTTTTCTATTCATCCTTTTTTAATAATTGCCTACATTATGTCGCTTTATTTTTATTTTCTGATTTTTGGTCAAAACCTTGTGTGTTAGTGTGCTTTTCCAAAATTTGAAATTTGTTATTGACGGGATGCAATAAGAAGCAATAAACTAATGTAGTGATTCTGGGTCCCCACTACTTCTATTTAGTAACACTAGATTTATATGCACACGATATTTGTGGAGTCTATTGATAATGAGATTCATGCAAAATTTTAAAATGTAGGTATACATGCATAATGAGTTATAAAAAGGTAACTTTATAATAAAAAGTTCGTGTACACTTCGACTAAAAAATGGAAGCATTGTATGATTTATAATAACGATATATTTAAAAATTATATTAAATTTATTTCCACTTGAATATATGGGATACTCTCGAAGAGATAGAACAAATATGTAAGGATAAATAAAAGAGAAGGTATTGGGTCAGACGCGTCCGACCATAATATTTGGTCGGACGACTTTCAGTTGGTTTCATTTTTGTTTCAGTTGGTTTCATTTTTGTTTCAGTTGGTTTCATTTTTGTTTCAGTTGGTTTCAATTTTTGTTCAGTTGGTTTCAATTTTTGTTCAGTTGGTTTCAATTTTTATTCAGTTAGTTTCAAATTTTTTTCAGTTCATCTTTTTTTATTTCAGTTGGATGTCTTTTAAGTTCAGTTAGTTATCTTATTGTTTCATTTACGTGTTTTAGTCTAAATGAAAACAAGTTAGAAGCAAATGAAAAAAAGGGGAGTAAATGAAAGCAAGTTAGAAGCAAATGAAAAAAAAAGGGAGTAAATGAAAGCAAGTTAGAAGCAAATGAAAAAGAAAGGGGAGTAAATGAAAGTAACTAAGAAGCAAATGAAAAAAAAAGGGAGTAAATGAAAGTAACTAAGAAGCAAATGAAAAAAAAGGAGTAAATGAAAGCAAGTTAGAAGCAAATGAAAAAAGGGAGTAACTACATACCTTCATCCTTTTAACTGAAGGTATGTAGTTATTTCAGTTACTTATATTTTTCTTTCAGTTGGTTTTATTTTTCTTTCATTTAACAACTAACTAAAAATAAAAAAAATAAAAAACACTAACCTTTTCTTTCTTCTCACTTTCTCCTTCTTCTTCATCAATGGCATCAATGGTAGAAGTAGAAGTTGAACATAATTAATGGCTTTCCAAACATCAGCATCTCAATGATAGAGCAGGAGCAGCGCGTGGCGGCGGAGGAAGAAGATGAAGAAGAAGGAGCAGCGGCGCGGCGGCGGAGGAAGAAGATGAAGAAGGGGCAGTGGCGCCGTTCTCGCGGCTTCGTCCGACGAAAACTATTGGGCAGACGGTCTGACCCAATAGTTTCACTAAATAAAATGAACTAGGAGGAACATATATATATATAAAGCAAGAAAATTGGCCGCACGTTGAGTTCTCATGTATTTGGACACATGCAAGCACAATCAAAATGCCACATGTAGCATTCTTAAACATTCAAACTGACATATGTGGATTCTAGCAGGGAAAATTGCAACTCAAGAAAGGAAGTTAAGATCCGAAAATTAATGAATACGCATTAAGAATCCGTAAATTAGCAACATTAGGAATTAGGATATCAGAGTTAAGGAGTATATTCGATTGTATATGCACTAGACCTAAATGCATGCAATGCATGCGAAACCATATAAAGTTTGATTATTGAAAGAAAAAACGAATAATCGATGGTTTTTTTAAGGTGCTTTGTATTTTAAAAATAAACTAGAATTATAGAAATAGTTATTTATAGAAAGGAAATTATGTAATGAAATTAGGAATTAAAATTTAAAGGCCGATTTTTTGTGTCCACCCCTCCTCCCTTATAGAATAAAGTAAATTGAACATCTTTGTCAAAAGTAAATATAATTTAAAGATTATTTCTTTCATCAAAAAAATCAATATATTAGAAAAATATATGCGAATAATATTTTGTTTTCGGTTGACATGTATTTCCTTATGAGGATAAAAAAAATCCAACAATTACAAACATACTACATGAATGAGATAAGCCTCCATAGTTTGAGCTTCGCTTTTCTTCATAGTAGTTAAACGATTCTTTATGGAACGAGAAAATTGCGTAAATAAATCTAGATTTTAAACATTGCCAAACCTCATAAAAAGTAGATAAATCATGAACACCCGTCATCACATCTGTACAAAAGGCTCATATTTATAACTCTCTTTTTAACTTTAGGAGTTGTTATGTAAAGGGTTGAACTGTTTACACATGACACTTATAATATTTATATACCAGTATTACAAATCTAGTGATGAAAATACAGCTCTACCCTTTATATAACAACGTCTCCTAATACTAACGGTTTTTAATCGGTTAAATAGGTTGAGTAGTAACGGTCCAATATGAGTAGATGCATGCTAAATCTGAGCTTATTGCTGAATTTTTAAAATTGAGTCGAGTATGAAAAGACTGGACAAAGGTCATATTTTTGAGAAAAAAATTCGATTTTTTTTTAAAAAAGAATTGCTTTGTTATAGCAGTAGAATGTAGAATATGGTCGGAAATAAGCGAAAAGGGTGGTTAGTGACTATACCCTTTTTAACCTAAGTAACTAGTTTAGTTTGTGGCCCCTGGCGATGTCCTGGTCGATTTCTTTAATTGAGTTAGAGTAATATTTCTCATAGATATAATTATTTTTAATAGCAAAATTTTGATTGTATAATTTAAGAATCAAATAAGCAAATTAAAGCTCATGAAAGATTGTAATGAATGAGGTCTCTTCACTTTTTCCCAAAGCTTAATTAATAAGGTAAAAGGAATTCTTAATTACAATATGACAACAAAAAGGATGTGGCTTGGTGGTAGAGAATATGACATTACAACTAATATGTTGCATGTTCAAAACCCATTACTTCCATTTTGTGTACATTACAAATTACATGTACAATGGTGACGCTGACATGAAATGACAGGTGGCAAACTACAACCCTTGCTTATATGTTTTAATATATATATATATATAGAGGAGTTTTTTATATATATATAAGACTTGACAAAAGAAATCAAGGATCTTAAGCTCTTCGAAGCTAACATTCACGATTTGGGACCATATAATTCACATTTAGTGCTGTATTTTTTGGCAAGTACTACAGGTTTTTTTTTTATATAAAAGTAAGGAGAAGAGGAGAGATAGTTAGGAAACCCTCCGCTCGAGGGGAATTCCTAACATATTATTACAAATAAGTTTAGCAAGTTCTGAACCATGCCAGTCCGTAATACAAAGAGAGTCTAAGACTGAATGACCCGCATTAGAAATCCAGTCCGCAGCTTGGTTTGCTTCTCTGAATACATGTGCAATCTGAAACTCTTGAAATTCTCTGAGGTTGTTTTTTGTATCTTCAATAATGTTGTCAATCTGCCAGGGAGTAGACCAAATTCCATTGGTTGCGTTAATGACCAGTAAGTTGTCCCCTTCAATAAGTATAGAAGAATGTTGAAAGGTTAGTGCTTTAAGAACACCCCGATGTAGCGCAGTAGCCTCTGTTGACGTTTTGCCTAAGTTGTGGGCTTCAGCTGCTAGTACCGTTCCCTCGTGATCTCTGATGATGAAACCAGCTGCAGCATTATCGTGCTTGACGGAGCCATCGAAATTGAGCTTTATCATGCCAACAGGAGGGGGGACCACTTGACGAGGATGGAATGTTGAGACGCCTTTTGAGGTGGGTGGGGGAGGGGGGAATCCATATGGGTAGGAGACAAAGCAAATTCATCGTAATGTAGTCTCATCTTCCATTCGTGGGCGAGTAATCTTGCACGATGATAGATTCTGTGTATGTTCAAAGTTGTGTTGTTGAATAAAAAGTCATTTCTCTCCTTCCAGATGCTCCAAAGGAGGAACGTAAGCTTAGCAGACAGACTCTTATCCTTAAGGTGGTGGCGATAGAGATCCTTTACTGTACGGCTGACAATAGAGCATCCGAGCCAATCCCTCACCTGGGGTAGTGCCCATACGGTAATGATATTATGGCAATTGATGAAGAGATGGTCTATAGTTTCTGGGCAAGAAACATTACAGATGGAGCACGTTTCTATAGGGATAATCTGTCTTTTATACAGAATAGCAAGCACACTGATCGCATTTTGAAGTACTTGCCAAATAAAGATCTGAAGCTTGGGAGGAATTTGAAGTTTCCAAATGTGTCGAAATTCCCATTTGGGGGTGTCAGGACTAATGTTATGAGCCAACCAGTTTGCTGATTTAACAGTGAAATCTCCATGGGAAGACATACCCCATATCGGTGTATCTGAATCAATATTTTTGGTAAGAGTTATTCCTCGAACTTGCGCTATTAGATTGTCAGGTAGTATTGTACGCAACTTTTTGAAATTTCATTTTCTATCATTGGTGATGAAAGCCTCCAACAACAAGTCAGTGTTTATGCTTTTAGGGTCAGGCCTTAGTATCTCAAATAGTGAGTGATTGGTTAACCAATTGTCAAGCCAAAAAAGGATAGCTGAACCATCTCCTATTTTCCATCTCATCCCTTTTCTCAAGATGTCACGCTGTTCCATGATTTTCCGCCCGATGGCGGAGTGGGAAGGTTTAGGCGTGTATTGAAAAAGGGAGCAATTTTTCAGATATTTATGTCGTACTATGGTGGCCCACAGGTTGCCTGGATCTGAAAGGACTTTCCATGCTAGTTTGGCCAGGAATGCCCTGTTTAGAGGCAGGGTTTTGCGAAGGCCAAGACCTCCCAAGCATTTAGGGGAGCAGATTTTATCCCATGCTATGAGTGGGATCCCTTCTTTTCCCGGCCCTTGATTCCAGAAAAATTTTCTGTGGATGGAGTCAATAGTGGAGGCAGAGTTGGCCTGAAGCATAGTAGCTGCACTTACATAATTCGGAATAGCTTCTAGATTCGATTGAATGAGTGTGTGCCTTCCGGCTTTGGATAAAAGACCTGCTTCCCATAGTTTTACCCTTTGATCAGTCTTATTAAGTAACTGGGCCAGATCAGCCTTGATAGGACGGAAGGAACTGAAATGAATTCCTAGATACCGTCCTAGGCAGGCCTTAGGTGGAATAATAAAGCAGCTTGCTAAAGAAGCCTTATGTGAATTGGTCACTTGCTTAGAGAAGATGATGGCTGACTTATGAAAGTTTACCAGCTGACCTGAGTTGGCACAGAAGCAGTCAATAATTTTCTTTAGATTATTGCATCCTGCCTTTGTGGCTTTACAAAACAGTAGGCTATCATCAGCGAAAAGTAGACAAGGGATCTTAGTAGTGTTTGGGCAAACTTGGAAGCCAATACCACTAGCCGTGGTACTTGCAGCTTTAGCTAGCTGTCTGATGAGGCCTTCCATACAAATAATGAAAAGATAGGGGGATAGAGGATCACCCTGTCTCAGACCTCGGGTTGGTTTGAACCAACTAGTAGTAGAGCCGTTGACTGTTACCGAGTACGAAACTGTAGTGACACATTGCTTAACTAATTCAATCCATTTGGGGGGGAAATCGAAGTGTGAAAGGCATCCCCACATGTAGTTCCATTCAATCCTATCATAGGCTTTTTCCATGTCCAGTTTTAGAGCACACCACCCAGTCTTATTTTTTGATTTGTGGAAGGTGTTGAGGATTTCTTGTACAATGAGGACTTTGTCATGAATGGAGCGTCCTTTGGTAAAGGCATTTTGGAAAGGACTTATTAATTTGTCCAATATAGGTTGGATTCTTGAGACTATAAGCCAATTTGACATTTACGATCAATGTCGCTAGACGTCCATCTGCCCACGCATACACCCAAATACGCGAACTCTATGGGGTGTTTATTTAGTGGAAATAAAGGGTTGGAATGAGATTATATATCTTTAATTTTGTATATTCGTTATCTGTTTAGTGAGATTGGAAGTTTTAAAGGGGAATGGGATTAACTTGGGTCTATTCCCGCCAAAATAAGACATGGAAGGGGGCATATCTTATGGGTGGGAATAAAAATAAGGGGCAAAAAGATATTTTGTCATTAATTAAGAGGAAGGGATGATTCTGTAGATGGAGATGAGTAAGATCTTTTAAGTAATCTTGAAATTTATTCTCCTTCTAATCCTACCACTTGCCAAACAAGGTACAGGAAATATTTTCATGAAATCCTGCTCAAATACTCTCACTCCCCATCTGTTGGTCTTATAGAACTTCTAGGTTTACTACAAGAGGGGGGGGTGAATTGTAGTAAAGACTATTGGGGACTAATTTTTGCGGAATTAAGAAGTTAAAATGAAATAAAGAGAAGTAAAAATAACGAACACTAGAAATGCTTTTAAACAAGAATTTATTCCTATTTTCTCTGGGAATAAATCTTGCCCTTTTATTTATAATAGTAACTTACACCCTATTATAAACAACAACTCACTCTGTTCCTCTAGGAACTGGTTCCCAGTCACCTTGTTCCCCCTGAACACGTGACTTCCTCTCTTGACTTCACTCGAAGTCTTTTCTTTCTCTTTCTTCTCTTTCTCTCTTGAATGTAGAAATTTTCTCACAAAATTTCACTCACCCCAACTCAGATTAATGGAATACAATGAATTGTTGAAGAGAATAAAACCGAAATAACTTTCTAAAAGATTTACACAATTATCGTAGAAAGTCTTAAGAACTAAAATTGAGTTCTTCTTAATATATATAGCTGTGATAAATCTTCAACGGTCTTCTTCAGCTTCTTTGTAGTGGACGCAAGTTTTTAGGCATTATCTTCCACCTTCATAGCCGTTATGGAACCATGTTATTGCCACGTTCCATGATCGTGTATTTGCACGGGTTAAATGGGTCTTCGAGTCTTCCACGATCTTCTCAGCAGTTCTTGACTTGGTCTTTGGCAGTTTAGGGTATGCGTTTGATGTGCGGTTAGGTGGGATCATGGCTCCTAGAATCTAGGACCTCAACCCATAAAATGAGCCACGCATCATAGCATTCTCTTCAACGTCTATTTTCCTATAATCCATTTAACAAACTCAACTAATATTATGGAATCCAATATTCCATAATATTAGAATATTTATTCTACACAAAATAACTAAATATTATATCTTCCTAAACAACTTAATTTTGGTAATTATAAAACCAATTCTCCATAAGTTTATTTTTGGCAAAATAAAATAAATAATCAAATAAAACTATATAAATAATTACATGAACAAAAACTAATTAAAAACAAAGTTAAAAACTATTCATTTGTCATCATCAAAATAACGAGTTCAACACCATCACACCCCTTAATCCCAAATTCCAATTCTCACATAACAAACGCCCCGTAAAATGCAGTCCATGCATGTATTATCTCTGAGTTCTGACCAAAATGCAACATATACTACATATTGATACAAAAAAAACATAACTATCAAGAACAATAACCTTTAACTTAAAAATATGATTCATAAATCTTATGGATTAGCACAAAATTATTACATCAACTCAATACTATAACCATTAAGAGCATGTTTGGGATGGTAATATAATAAGGGGTAATAGAAGTCAAGGATAAGAGAAATAGGACATTTAGAGGTGATGATAAAGGGGATAGAATGGTGGCAGAGAAAACAAGCAAGGGGGTGTTGGTTGGAAGAAAATGAAAGAAAGATGGTAACTATTACCCTTAAAATGAGGGTAACAATCACCTAGTGGTATGGTGGTGGTGGTAGATAATTATTACCCCCATAATAAGGGCAATAGTTTCCTCTTTTCTTCCATTTCCTGCTTACCAATACCACCTTATCATCTTCACCCCCACTTTATTGCCTTTACCATCATCTTTAAATATCTTAATTTTCCTATATTTGACTTTTATTTACTCCTTAATACATTACTCTCATATTTTTCCTAATCAGAGCAAATCAACTCCCTAGAAAACAAGCTTCAGTTCCAGGCTACAAACAGAAACGAAAGAAACAGATGGTCAACTTCCATGCTGCGCCAATTCACCCTGCAAAAAAACAGGGAAGAAAATAGGAAATACATTTTAGTCCATAAGATGACTAACTCTTTGTATAGGTTTTTTTGATATATTAGTAGAATACTAGAATTCCAACTGATCATTAATACGAACTAATAAGTGTGTAATATTAATTCAACAATAATACTGTAAAATATGGTACTCTAGAAAAATTAATTCAGTGCAAGAGTAAAAATACCAAGGAGCTCATTTAGTTCTGATCAATTCCACGTCGGTTCTCCTCAAGATCATTTTCATTAATCACCTCAACAGAAACCTTCCGTGTAATCCATTTTCCTACACAGTAACAACGTAAAGGTATATAAAAATAAGTGTTAAATAATACTTCCTCCGTTTTTTTAGTTGACACGTTTTGACACTATTCACATAATCTACTTTGACTATCTTTTGTGATTTATACTTAAGAGAAAATATAGTCATGTGGGGTCTTGTTAGATTCGTCTCATTATATATTTTCAAAATATCATATTTTTATAATTTTTACTAATCAATTTTCCAAGATAAAAGTGATTGAAATCACGCGTTGGCAAACATGATAAAAGAAACAGGTCAACTAATAAAAAACGGAGGAAGTATATATATACTATATATAAGAAAATGATAAGTGCAGTTATTTTGGGACGGTATATAAAAATCTAAAAAAGAAATATAACTAACTTTCAAAATCTTAATAGTAATGATTTAAGGATGATTTTGGCATAAAAGTGTATTTAATGTTTTAAGAATATACCATACTACCAGAGTTGTATTTTTATCTATTTATAATTTCCATTTTATTAATTGATAATCTTTTTTATGAAGCATATCTAAATATTAAAAATATAATTATATAAGATACTATAACATTTTTTCAATTGTAGAAAGATTTAAAGTATTTTTGAGAATATACTGTATATGTTTATGCATATATGTTAAATAATGGCATAAATGGTAATAGTATTAGAAAAAGGTCATACCTCCCAAACAGAACATCAAGTAAAAGAAAATCAATAAGGACGGAGGGATGACCAAGAATCTTCCATAATATAATGCAGACGCCTTTAAGTTTAGAGGTTGTTCGCTTGGTGGAGGCGGCGGCGCAACTACAATAAGCGGTGGCGCCACCAATAAGGTTACGGCTAGGAGAGATAAGAAGAAGAAAGTACTCATATTATTTTTCTAATTAATTGATTAATTTGGGTGCGTGAGGTCGGTGAGGCAATGAGGTCCATTTTATGGAGCATGCTAGCCAATGAAATCAGTTCTAAGTGCACATTTATATTTAATAAAAATTAACGCAAGTTACTTTGGTCCAAGACACATCATGCGTGGTGCAAGATTAGATTCTTCTTTTAAGTATACCCTTTTCCTGTAAGTCAAAATTTACACCTTCGAGCAACTCTGGGTAGATTGGGTCCACACTAAAATAGTGTAGACCCGGTCACTTCAAAATCCAACCAATTTCTCTCTGTTCCTAACAAGCTATTATTGAGCAATTAAACGACGACGCCATTGATGCAGTGCTTGAGACTGTTCCTTCTGATAAGGATCCGAAACACGAGGTACCTGAACCTGAATCCCTCCCTTCTGGATCAATCGACACCGTATCCGGCGAATCAACGAGTCAACCCGAACTGAAGAAAGATGAAGGTAGCAAAACTTTCACGATGAGAGAATTATTGAATGGATTGAAGAGAGATCAAAGTCAATATAACAATGTACTCCTGCTGCTCATGATTCTGGTTCTCCTTTTAGGTTCTTCTCTTTCTTCTGATAAGGTTTCTTGTATTATACTATTTACGGTATAATTTGGATTAATGTTTGTGGTTTGGTAACATAATTTTGAAATTTATGATGCAATTAGATGAAACTCCAGAGAAAGTGAAAGAGGCGGAATAAGATGAAGAGTGATTGAGTTTCCGGTCGAGGATGAACATAATTGAAGAAGATGAACATAATAAGATCCGAATTGGAATTCAAATGCTTTGATTTATGTTTCAATTTCATGAATTCAAATGCTTTTTACGAATTGAAATGTTAAATCACCATTTAACACCCAATTAAATCGAATTGGGGAAAAATTTAGGGTTTTATTTTGATAATAAAACTTTAACTTTTCATTCATAATACTTAACTTTTGATTACAAAACATTAACTTTTGATTGTTAAACCTTAACTTTTAATTACAAAATATTAACTTTTTCCAAAAAAAAACCTTAACTTTTCATTCATAACACTTAACTTTTGATTATAAAACCTTAACTTTTAATTAAAAAAATCTTAACTTTTGCTAAACAAACCTTAACTTTTGGTGCGCGAAAATTTAACTTTTGCTAAAAAAAACTTAGCTTTTGGGACCTAGCCCTGGTCTACAATAAATTTATTGTAGACCGGGTTCATATTAGACTTAGTATACACTTTCTGCTAAGTAAATAACGCAAATATTGTTTTTTTTTTGGTGCAAATGCAAATATTTATATGATTGTAATATAATGACTACCAGATAAAAATTTATCTTTAATTAAGAATCTCGTCCTTGTAATAAACAAGTTTTTACCCTAATCTCGTTTCGGGTCGTAAGGTAAAATTTTCCTTCCCCACGTTTTACATGGATGTCGATGCAGACACGTGTACCACCGTCTCCTTCTCCTCTAGCCAACATTCATTTTGGTTAATATAAGTACATTGTACATTGTACATATATATATATAAAGGATTGGGGTTGGCTCAAGTGGTGAGCCTTCCCATATTCTCTAGCTTGGTCTAGGGATCAATTCTTACCCCAAGCATTTGATACCTACACGACCGTGTCGACCATTTTCGACGAAGGCAATAACTTTTGTGAAGGCTGAAGAATTTTGAAGAGCAGATCTACACAGCCGTGTTGTTTTTCCGTCTTCATTTATTGGATAGTATAAATAGTTTTTGGCGTTTTTGCTTTGTATTAACTTTTACTCTTAGACTCTAATTACATAGTTTTTGCCTCTAAACACTCTCAAACTCTTAGTTTTTCATATTGGCACTATTATTGAAGATTCAATCGCTCATTCAATCCAAGTATATTTCCTTCAATCTCTTCTCTTTACTTTAATTGTTTTGTTAATCATATTTAATTTCATTAATCTCTTTTGCTTTGAATCCATGATTAGTGAGTAGTTCATTATCTAGGGTTTGGGCGAAAGTATGAATTAAGGGCTTAATGTAGATTGTTAATGTTATTATGATTCGATTTGATGTTTATGCAATGAACTTGGTGTTTTGACACCCTATGATAGTTCTTGATCACATTTATGCTAGGGCATTTAGGGTTTCTATTCTTTTTCATTGAATTTTGATCCCTTCTTTCATTCCCATGTTTTGACTTAGTTTCTAGGCCAAGGGATTGGGTAGGAATTAAGGGGGGTCCTTTAATTAGGGGTTATCCGATCTCATTGAATCTTTTAATCAATTGACTAAAGACCATTCGAACCAGGATTTGGTTGATTGATTAATCGATTACTCTTGAGGACCATCGGAAAGAGGACTCAAGCAATTTAGAGGGATACTTAACCCTGTATTTTCATCGTTCTTGAATCGCTATTGTGTTGATTATCGTTGTCTATCCCAAGTTCATACGAGTAGCCTGAACTCTAGTATTTTCCTTATTATATTTACATCTCTTACTTGATTATTAGTTGTTATTCTTTAATTAGTTTTTAGTTGATAATTATTCAATCCTTTACACCCCCAAATACCCTTCACTTAGATAGTTTTAGACTTATTAGACTTTAGTCAATCCCTATTTCCTTGTGGTTCGACCCTTGACTTGCCATTACTACGTTCATAGTAGTTGCTCTTTAGAAATATAAGTATTTTTTGGTAAGTGGTTCTTAGTGCCTTAACGACACACTAAAAACCTCTTATCATTTAACAGGAGGCCAATGTTTACACCTACCGTATTGGCCATTAAAACAATAGAAAGTTTATACTTATAGAAAGGAACATTATTTATACACTAGTATTTGATTTCATAACCCTACATATAATTGACGTCTAAGCACACCCCAAGAATATGTTCTGCCAGAACATACATTTAAATAAGCAAGTGCCAAAAAAAAATGACCATGACGTGTGTTAACATGGAGAACATGACTGCTCCTGTTAGGAACCACACGAATGCATTTGAGCCGCTATGTATAGAGTGGAGTTTGTAAAGGATCACCGCGTCAGATACTTCTTTGAATTCTTCCTCGGTGAGATTTTTCTTCGAGGATCCAATGTTGTTATCCAAGTTCTTAATATTGGTACCAAGCTTGATTTGGCCTAGTGGTAAGGGTTTGGCCCCATGACTTCAAGGTCATAGGATCAAATCCCACTAGGGGCATTTGAGGGTGGGGATTCCCTTACCATTCCCCCTATTCTCCGAGCGGGGTCCGGATCACTTCTCCTTACCAAAAAAAAAGTTCTTGATATCGGTTGTTCCGAGTAAAAATGAAATATATTCAAATGCTTAGAAAATTATCCGTCTAACTGAATGGAGCCTTAAGTTCAATTGATCATACCAAAGGTTCAAAATTTCACTTTCTCCAAGCAAATATGCATATATTCCTACAGATTCGGCACTCAACCATAAGACACAGCCATAGTAACTCTTAAAAGCTTAAATTGACTAGCCTAACCACACAAGCATAACAGAATACCAAAACCCATCAACAAAATGAATTAAATTAGAAAAAAAATTACTCCCTTCGTTTCTTTTTGTTTGTCCTACTTTCCGTTTTTGTCCGTTTCTTTTTGTTTGTCCTACTTTTTTATCTTTCCTTATATGGCAAAATTATATCACTCATCTACCCCTACTTTATCACTTTGTGGTCCCAGATGTACCTTAAAAGTTTCTTTCACCTACTTTAACTACCACATTTATTATAAAATAAGTGGACTCCTTACTTGTTGTCCCCACCCACATGCATATGACATCATCTTTCTTGGCATTTGGAGCTACAGTAAATGGGACAAACAAAAAGAAACGGAGGGAGTACATACACAAGAGCAACAAGTTAAAATCTCTCTCTCTATATATATATATATATTAAAAAGCGTAAGCTCACATTGCTATCTGTCATATGTCATCCCGTGTCACACATTGATATGATGCCACCTTATACCTCATACAAAATAGATGGCAAGAGGATTTGAACTCATGGTCTTCTATTTGAAAAGTCTTGACATTACCATCATGTCAAACCCTTTTTTGGTTTCAAAAGCCACTTTAAATTACTAAAAACTTAATGACTTATTATAATGACTCAACTAAACTCTATCACTTATATGATATCTAATATTAATGATTTATATATTTTATTAAATTTTCAACCCTGTACCTCTTATATAAAGTGTTAGTATTCTACCACCACCAAGCAACAACTTTTATCTGTAAATAAATTCCAAATCTAACTACTAGATCTTCCCACCAATTAGAAATTCGGGATAAGAAATTTTAAATCCAAAGATAGAAGATATTATTTGGGTATATATTAATGATATATTAATTAGCCCATAATAGTAGTAGATATCCTTTCAATAATATCTCAATTATTTTATTGTGTAACATACAAAACTTTTTAAGAAAGATAACAAATAATGAAGATTTATAAATATAAAATTATACATTTCGTTGACAAACAATTTGTTATGCAAAACTTAATCAATAAAAAATATCAACTTCTAATTTTCTTTATAATTTAAAGATTTTCTTTAAAGCTAGATGTTTTAAATTATAGTTTTGAACTAATAAATTCAATTACTTTGAAACTAAATTTACTTAATTATTGCTAAACACAATTTTTATACTTATTTCTAAATACAAATTTTTAATGGTATACTATAAAATAATTGTGATCTTAAACAACAACATATTATTATTATTATCTAATCTAAGATTGTATGAAATAATTTTGGAAAATTCTGCATGGTGACCTCGTACTATTGTTTTTTCTACGTGGTGGAAACAAAAAAAAACTAATTCTATGAAGTGCCCTCATAGTTTGGTTTTTCTCATTATAGTGCTCAATTGTGTTTTTAAACACCTAACCAAGAACTTAAAAAATCAAATTGACTAACCTACCCTTAAAATAACCCACATGTTTTGTTAACGTAATGCAGTAATACTTTTCCCCTGATTAAGAATTGGAAACATCCCTGCATAACTCCGCTCTTCCCTTGAACGCCTCTTCTCCAACTTCTACGAGGTAAATTCTTTATTCTTCTCATCTCTCAAATCCATTCTCTTACTTCAAATCTCTAAACGACTTTATATTGTTATAGTAGTAGTAGTTTTCTGGTTTTTTTTTTGCAATTTGGAATAATTGGCAGATAATATGATGCGTTTTTATGGTACTAATTGTAAAAGGTTAGGCCGAATTTTGGGTCATGGATGCAGGTTGATAGAGAGTGATTGCTTTTAGAAAAAATAGAGGTAAGTTATACATACTTTAATGATTTTTTGAAAAAGTTCCGATAAATTTTGAGTATCTATATATAATACTCTGTTTTATGTCATTAGTTGTGATATTGTTTGTGGTTTATGTTGTTGTGTTGCAGAATGGATCAATTATTGTTAAGGTTTCATTTTATGGGCCAAGAAATTGATTTGATAATTGATGACATTGATAAGGTTATGTGGGTTGATTTGATTATCGAGTATGAGGAAGAATTTAGGAAAAAGGGTTATAGTATGCCAAAATTCCCTAGTTTTCGTTACTATTATAAAACTAAAGATGTGCAAATTAAAACTGACAGTGACTTCATGTCGATGTTGGAAAGGCTAAGCAATCATAAGGTGATATATGTGTATATTGAGTCAGCTGAAGAGTCGTCTGAAAGTGTGACCGCTGCAAGGACACTTAGTAAAACACTAAACCAGGAGGATTATATGTACTTTGAGAGTAGTACACCTGCTAACGTAGTTGCTAATGTCGATGAGATTGAACCTCATGTGAAAGGAGAGGGACTACCAAAATCCAAGGCACCACCAAAATCAAATAGAGAGAAATTACCGGTAAGGAGAAATCCTGTCAATAATGAATCAAATAAATCCTTCCCAAATACCATTTCTATCCCATCATATTCATTCTCAAATGCACCACTCATTAACCAAGAAAACTTTCCAACCACCGACTTAGACCTTTCAAAAAATTCAGCTGTAGTTTTGCACAAAATTCCAAGGAGTACCGCTGCCAGGAAAAGATTACTAGGATTTGTCCAACCACTAAAGATATGTATGAGAAATTGGGTCCAGTCTGATATGCTAGATGGTGTGGGAAGTTTGTTGAGTTGAATAATGATCAGACTCAAGATGAAGAAGAACGGGCTAATGAAGAACATGATAATGATGGTGAGGAGCAACTTAGTGAAGATGAAGAGCAAAATGAGTTTGAAGATCAGGCTAATGACGGTACTTTATGGACATGGTGAATGACAATTATGATCCATATGTAGATGAGTATTGGGAAAGAGATGTCAACAATGATGATAGCTACTTCAGCAAGATTTAGAAAAATGGTGAATTTGTAGGAAGTGTAGAGTTTGGGACTGTTGTTTTAAAGCCTTGGATGATATTTAGTGACAAGGAGCATTTTTGGCCAGTTTTGAGAGATTATTGTACACAATGTGGTTTTGGAATGTTGTTGATAAGTCTAACCCCACTAGATTGACTGCTTCTTGTATGGATTTGCATTGTGGATGGAGAATTCATTCAAGTAGACTTCCTGATGGTAAAACTTGGGCTATTAAGAGTATTTAAAACTCCGAGCATACTTGTAGAGGGTTAGATGAAAGAAATCCATTAGTGAATGTTAAGTGGGCAGCAGAGAAGTTAATGGATGATATTAGGGCAAATAATGATATTCCAGGAAAATCTCTAAATGAGTTGTTGGTGAAAAGATACAGAGTTCAAATGGCCATAAGTACATTGTATAAGATGAAGGGTGTTGCACTTAAGGAGATTAATGGAGGTCATGACGAGTCATATGGATATTTACCTAAGTACTGTGAAATGGTCAAAATTACCAATTCGGGATCATCAGCTTTTTGTACATGGACATTAGAAGAACATCCACATAGAACCCTAACTTTCTCCAAAATATTTATTGCGTTTAAGGGAGCAGTAGATGGTCTTGGAGTAGGTTGTAGAAGTCTTATTGGAGTTGATGGAGCTCATTTGAAAGTAAACTTTGGAGGGGTGGTTTTATCTGCAGTTGCTCTAGATGGAAACAATGAGTTATTTCCATTTGCATGGGCTATCGTATCAGCAGAAGATGGAGAAAGCTGGAAATTCTTCATATGGCATTTAAAGGAAGTTCTTAAAAGTTGCAAGAGGGGAAATGATTGTTGTATAATATCTGACAGGCAAAAGGTAAATCAATTTTGACCCAAGAATTTGCACCGATGAAAATAAGACCAATTTTGTAGAAAGTTTCAATGCAACACTTGGTGTAGATAGATGCAGACCCGTCTTGATGTTGTTAGAAGGTAAATCAATTAGTAATGTTATTCCTATATCTCATATTTGTAGTTTCTTATCACATGTATTTTACTTGGAAGGTATTCGAAGAATGTGTATGGTGCGGATGTCGACTAGGAGGCAAAAGTGTCAAGATTGGAATGAAAATGAGCCATGTCCAAATGTTGTCAAAAGAATTCAAAAGATTACTTTCGACTCCAGGACTTGCAGGGCCTTTCAGAGCAGAGAAGGTGAATTTGAGGTGAAAGAAGGAAAGTCCATGCTTCCCGTTTCATTAAATAACAAGACTTGCATCTGTGGTGCTTGGCAAATAAGTGGTCTGCCAGGTAGACAGGTAGACATGCACTGCGGGCTATTCTTGCTGCAGGACATAACCCATTCAAATATTGCTCTACTTGGTATTCAGTTGTTGTATACAAACAAGCATATGGAGCATCAATTAACTCCATTCCTGATTACGAGCATTGGCCAGAGTTACCTCAACCTACTATATTGCCACCACATATGAAGAGAGGAATAGGAAGACCATCAAGAAATAGAAGAAGAGAAGTTGATAAGCCCCAGAAAAGAAAGAGATCAACCACCGTGCAATGTAAGAAATGCAGGTCCTTTGGTCATAATTCAAGGACTTGCAAAGGTGGAATGACAGAAAGAGAAAAGAGGGATGAACAATTAAACATTGTAATTGAGCAACACAAAAGGCAAGGCAAAACCTTAGGTGCATCTCAATCTCAGCCAGTCACACATTCGAGTTAATCCTCTCAACAAGCTATCACGGGTCAAAAGAAAAGGAAAGCAGTAACTTGATGTTTAGTGTTTGTGATGATAAGAAACGATTTGATATTTTTTTGAAATTTTTAGTAAGATTAATATCGACTTAGTTTTGAAATTGTGGAATTGGTCTTTTTAGAACAATGTCGATGTACTTTGCAACAACATTTTGAGTAGTTAAATCAAGAAATCATTATAATTATTCTAGCCTATGTAGGAATCGAACCTACATCTATGTGCAATAGCACATTGCTCTACCATTTTGAGCTAATAGGCTCTCAAAACAATTTTTTTTCACTTCAAAACCAATAGCACATTCGGGCTCATTTATAAGTAATGAAAATGTATCTTGCACCTGAGCATTTGGGAATTGTCTGCATCTTTCCTGCAGGTTGGCCGTTGCAACTGGCCGATGTTTAACTACTGCTCTGAACAATACATAATCCAAGTGCCTGTAAAGTTTTGTAGCTTATGTAAGTCACATGTTATAGTAGTGATTGTGCTCAAGTACATAATAATAGAAATTTCAGCTTTCAAGATGTTTAGCTAGAAGCAATAACAGCTGAAAGATGGTGTCGTCTTCCAAGTGCACGGAAAAAATCAGAATTCAGTCCAGATTACTCGTATCAAATTTGGGATGCTTGAAGAAGTTGAGATTACACTCTGAATTACCTTAGTGTGCTTCAGATCAGGATCATGATCTTGCTTTTAGATCATATCATAATTCTGCAAAAGTTTATGGTTTGCTCTAGCTTGCAGATTGGTCTAGCCTGCTCCAGCTTGCAGATCGTAAAACATCAAGAATGTTTTTGAGCATTTGACACAAATGTTAATGCCAATTTTATTGCTAGCTTATGAGATGTACAGCACAGGGAATCGTCATTAACATATACCTATACTTATATATCAAACAGAGTCCACATGAATGATAAGATATGTTTATACATGCCTCTAATTTGCAGAGCCTAAGTAGCATAACACAGCCAGCTGACCACTACGATTGAATTAATGTTTGGGAGGTTCATCCTAGATCGTGAGTGGTTTCCAATTCATCTCTAATGTTTGACATGTTGATGATAATTGTATGCATTATTATATTGCAATAAGATGTGATGTTCCAAACTATCAATAATAGTGAAAGTAAACAAAAATCCAAACTTAGTTTTGTTCAGGATTCTTAAACTTCTCAGAAATGTGGAAGCTAAATCATTAGTATATTACATGATATAAAGACATAAGGTCTAGAGAGATAAGTCAATGAAGCATTTCTAATATACAAGCAGAACTTAGGAAAAGAGAGTAGATTGTAAAAATTAGATAGTTAAGTTTACTGCAGGTTGAGCGACAATGGCGAACGATTGTGCCAGTGTGGCTGAGTGGAGAAGCTGCAGTAGACGGCGCCGCCGGCGTGGATAAGAAGCTGCAGTAGAAGGCCGAGAAAATCGATAAGACCAAAAAAATAAAATTGGCAATTTCAAATCGAAAGCAGAATAAAGTAAGAATGAAACACTACCTTTTGATTGCTTTGGTTTGGCATTTCATGATTTATTCCATTGATGAAATCACCATTAATGGAATGGAATGGAAAGCAAGCATAGGGCAACTTCCAGATGGTGATGGCATGAGATTAGAGGTAAGTGCGTCTTACTCTAGGTTTGCTTTCAAGGGAGATTATTTTAAGGGTAGGTTAGTCAATTTGATTTTTTAAGTTCTTGGTTAGGTGTTTAAAAACACAATTGAGCACTATAATGAGAAAAAACAAACTATGAGGGCACTTCATAGAATTAGTTTTTTTTGTTTCCACCGCATAGAAAAAACCATAGTACGAGGTCGCCATGTAGAATTTCCCAATAATTTTACATCTTTATTTATTACAATTAAAATTTGAAATTGAAATAATCTATCATGACCTGGTGCATAGCCGGCCCAATACTAGTTTTTATATAAAAAGAAGAGAAGGAAAGAATGTTTATACTGAAGTGAGTAAGAATCGAAGTAATAATCAGTACTGGTCCTATCATTGGTAAGATTGGAAGTAGCAGCAGCAGCATCTTCAACATTTTCATTATCAACATTCATGCTAACTGGGTTTTCAAAATTGCCATTGTCGGGTAAAGGTGCTTGTTGTTTGCTACCTTCACTAGAAACACTACCTTCACTAAAAATAAGCATTTCATTCTTTCAGCAAGCATACATATCAAAAATTACTACAGTACTACATTATTCAAGCAAGATAAGCATTCACTCCATTTGTCTAACAGATGGAGAAATGGCAACTGACTAAAGGAGTAAAGCAGTAGGAACCTGTTCAACCGTTAACAACATCTTTTGTATCCGTTGTTGCCATTGTTTGTATCCTGATTGAATGATCACTCCCGATAGCCACATTCCCTACCATCACTGTGCATGTCTTCCTTCTCACAGTTTTATATGGGTACTCACAGTACTTTTGCAGAGGTACTACAATAAACAAAATCAAGACACCAGCTAATATAATGTTTGGTAAAAACATGAATCTAATCACCGTAATCCTGTCAAATTAGATTGTATATGTCCACCAAAGTTATGTAATGGAAATCATAGTTGAACATAGCAGAAAGTTATTAAAAAAAAAAACTAAACCCCAGGAGGAGCAACTAAAGACTTCGGCAAAGCGCATAATACTTTCTCTTTCTCCTACCCGCCCTTTAAGGTACACAAGCTACAATGAAATGCCGATACACTTGACATAATTGACATAGTGTTATGTTTACGATTGCAGTGACTCATACTTCAAGTAATGCATTAATGAGCTTTGGCAACAAAATAAAAGTTTCTCATCAAACTTGTACTACTGGGTGGATAATTTGTTTGAAACAAGTTAAACCAGTGCAAAGCTAAAGAATCAACAGATCATATCACAAGATCCAATCAGTCAAAGTGGTAACGCATGTAAATTTGACGGGATCGAAATTCACGGGTACTTTGCAGGGTGAATGGCTCACCTACGAGACTGCTTCCTTTTGATTCATGTTGAAGCTCAGCAATTTTAGATCCCAGGTTTGAACTCTTAAAAACCACTGTAGTTTTTGGAGACTTGACACTTTTGACATGTGAAATCATCACAAAATCCACATTTCTGGCAAAACCCAATCCCCGCCAATCGATCCAAATAACACTAATTAATAAACCAGCAATGGATAACACTCATTAATAAACCAGGAAGCACTAAAAGCGCAGATAAATCGACAAATATAGACATAACACTAAAATTGAGATATCAATGACAATATAATAAGGCCAAAAAAAAAACAGATTCTGAACGTTTTAGCAAAAAATCGCAACAAAATTACAATTTCATGTGCGAATTTAGGGCGTTACTTGAAGAAAACGGAAAAAGTTAGGGTTCATTTGGAGAAAGAAACGTTTCAAATAAAGAGAAAAGTGACATACTGGCTTGAAATTCTTCGAGGAAATACGTCATAGGAGGGATTCGTATAAATGTATACTCAACTATTATAACAAAAATTGTAAATGTATCCATTAGACACTACAAATTCTACAATTTATAACTTCCAAAAAATTATTATGGGCGGCGTCCCTATCCGCCCCCTTAGAAGATCCTCCCCTGCACCCACCAGGCACCACTCCCTCCACCCAAAAAAGAGAGAGCAAATAATCAGAATTCATGGGGTGGGAGTCAGGAAAGAACATAAAGGAAGGACCTTTCTGAGTTTTCTGAGGCATTGAGCTCATGATCAAAAACTGGGTCTTTACAATTTGCAGAAATTTGGTTTCTGGTTCCATTTCCCTCTGAATTTGCTATCATTTTCTTGCAATCTTTCTACATAATCAATTCACCATATGCACACAAATTATTACAGCAAATACAGCAAGAATAATTTAGATAAATCAATTAAAAACCCCATAAAATCAAGGGAAAAAGAAATACCCAGAAATTAAAATTAAGAATGAAATCAAGAATTCAATTAAAGATTGAAAATTTTAGATTGCAAAAGAAAGAAAAACTTACAGTAGCAGGAGAGAGAGGGAGTTTGATGGAATTTGAAGGTGAAGATGGTCTCATTCGGGTTCTCATCAAAACTGCAAGACCTTTTTTGTTCATTTCTCAATTTGATGAAAAATTTGAAGTGTAATTCTACAATTCAGTTGTTTGTGGATCAACAAGTCTAAATTAAGCTATGATCTTCTAATCTTTTGTAAGCATGATTAACATATTTAATGGTACCTTAACACATTATTACATGTGACTAATTATGTTTGATGAAAGATAAATTAGCTTAATTAGACCATATGTAAAGTTTAAAGTACTTAAGTTAAGTTTCAGTTTCATTAAAGACTGAATCAGTTTTTGTTAACAAGTTTGAAGGGCTTTAATCTGATTTTTCCATGTCACTTCAAGCTTATAATGACCTCATGGATGTCTAATATCAGTATATAGGTGTCACTTGGCCAAAGGAACAAAAAAAGAATGAGAATTCAGAGTTTAAGGAAGAGATATGCTGATCTGTTGCTGGCTGACATGAACCTACGTTTTTTTCATCTGATCTGGGCAGCAGCATTTATTTGGCCAAATGATGTGTAACTTGGTGGTTAACTTCCATTTTATGTCTATATTAATGTTCCACCGCCCTTTTTTGTGTATTAGATCAGCCATTATGTCATCTTAGCCTGTTTCTAGAAGGGTGCTGAAAACTGACACGTTTTTCAGCAATGTCATTTTCTTTTCTTTTTTTAGTATAGCAAATGACAACGAAATAATGTCATTTTTTGGTATGATGTAGCCTTATAAGTCTAGTTTGTAACAAGGTATCATAATCATAATTTGGAATTCATTTGAGTATTGAAAACTATTAAAAACCGACGCTGTGTGCTAGGTTATTTTCCGGATCAGTTTTGATCTTTGTATTAAATCTTTAATTTCTTGCAATCTTACGTTGATTCGATTGTTAGAACTTAAAATGGGTTATTATTAGAGGCTACTTTGCCATAATATAACCTTTAGTTTGGTGGTTCTTTGGTTGGAGGAAGTGGTGGTAGTTCGTTTTTACGAACACGGATAGTTATCGATTTTCTTCTATTTCTTTCGTAATCTTAATGCTCTCATTTGCCTAATTCCATATGTATCATTTAGTGCCCTTAAATCATTTCGAGAAAACACCCCTAGTTGGGATTGTTCAACATAGTTATAATTGTTGCGGAAAATTCGCAAAGAGTTAAAAATATTCTTGTATTGTTTCCTCTAACAGTTATACAGGAGGGATTCTATACTCCTTACTTGTTTCTTTCTCGGGATCTTTTAACTTAGTGATTTGTTCTTCATACATGTAACTTTTCTTTCAAAAACTTGAACTAATTTTGTGACAAATCACATTTTTTATTGTTATTCACCGCAAATTTCACAAATTGGAAATCTAAGTTTCTTGTCTACATTTGAATTACATGATAGTCATTAGCTTAAAATGACATAAACTATATAATGTGAAGAATTGAAACCCCTAAAAAGCCATACTTGACATTCTAGTCTTGAAGCAGGCAAGACATCAACACCACCCCTAAAATGCTTTGTTCTTATAAAAGAAATGTAACGTGTGATCTTAAGTAGATTGTAAGATATGTTGGATCTTAGAGTACTTATTGATATTGATCCATATTAAGGACTAGCAACTCACCAATTGAATTACTAATTAAAATACTTTTTATGAATTGAGAGATCATAATTTGTTGATATCTCATGCATGCATGACATGTTAATGCAAAGGTGAACTATTCATGGGCGGAGCTTCATGAAAATCAATGTCTTTTACTAAAGTATACTTGTATGACTAAATATACGCAAAGTTGTTATAATTTAAAGGATAAATAAATTTGGTTTTGGTTTTGGTTCTTCTTCAAGTTGCACAAGCCAAACCATCATCATTCAAAGTTCAACATACTTTATTCTTTTTCTATGACTACATAAAATTAGTTATTTAGACAATCATTTTGCATAAAGCTTAAACTTTATTTACATTATTCAAATAAACTTACAAACTATTCATATACTTCTTCTGTCCCAACTGAAATATAAAATTTTGATTTTTACAAACTTTTTTTTGGTACTACTATGAGGAGTTTCCCACCGCCTTTGGCAAGTGAACTAATCTCTCGCGGGAGTTTGCATGAGTACCTAAAATATAAGATGTTATAGGATTTATCTCAATATATAATTTCAATTTAGCAAGTTTTACAAATAGATAACTGGAGATATTAATCGTCATAGTTGTGTTGTCAAGTATATTTGTCAAACTATGGTACCAAAATATACGGATGTAGCATAAAAAAAGCTTTTTAAAAACATAACCACAATCAAAATTATAAACCCAACTATTCATTACTATTTGTTTTCTTCTCTTTTCACGCACTTTATTTTAGCATTGCTACTACGTATTCACCAACTAATATGCTTTTATCAGCCATTCTCCCAAAATTATTTCCTCTTATATAATTGAATCCACATCACCAAACAAATGCATGCATCCATTTGTAAGTTCCATGTTTTTGCCCCCATTGTCTTCATCAACACACTATATACTAAAATTTCAATATAATATAAACTTCATACTCTCACTTTTATAATGGGGATGTTTGGCAATTGGCTGGTGGCTGTTGGCCGGTGGCTTTATATGCTGGCTGGTTTGACCGGCTGTTTTTAGTGGCTTGTTTGACCGGCTGTATAATTATTGGTTGTTAAAAAAAGTGTTTGGTAAAATTGGATGTTATTGTTGGCTGTTTAGTACAAATTGAAAGCAAAAGCCAAAAGCCAACCATAAAAGCTGGTAAAAGCAGCTTCTGGCTTTTGGCTGAAAAGCCGGCTTTTCAGCCACTGCAAAAGCCAGTTACCAAACACTATTTTTGACTGTTTGACCAGAAATAAAAGCCAATGAAAAAGCCAGCCAAAAGCCATTTACCAAACACCCTCAATGTGTAAGCGAAAAAACAAAAGCAAAGTAAAGATGCAAATGAGACAAATAGAGCTAATTATTATATAAGTAAATAACAAAAACTTTTCTTAAAAAGTCTTCGAGAACATCAACAATTCCCTGAAATATTTTATATAACTGCAAGAATTGCAGCCTACACTTCACTAAACTAAAATTGGACCGTCCAGCTTTGTCAGTACACATATGTTGGTGTTGTCAGCTTGCTATAGTTTATGGATTTATTAGAGTACATCACTACAAATAATTATATTAGTTATAAATTAAATGATAATATATGAAATGTTCTTAAATTTATTTTAATGTAAAAATTCAGCTCATCAACTTTTCATGAATTTTACTAAATGATGATTATACATTAATGGTCAAATTAAAGTTGTTAAAGGAATATGTTCTTGACAATTAATACCGCCAATTATCAAATATAAATAGGATTAAATCATAGAGATTATAAATTTAATTGTCTTAGTAATTAGACTTATTTGTTAGAGAATAGAAGTCGGTTAATAGGCAAATATGATTATACAACTAAAATAATTAGTCCTATGAGGTCACACTTAGTAACACTGATAAATAAAAGAATAAATAAAAGAAGAAATAAAAAAACTCCTAAAAGGCCCTAGGGTGGTTGTCCATAAGGAGGATTTGATGGGGATTGAGTTTCTTCATTTTAACCTAATTATAACCTTATAATCATAGGGTTTTAGGTAAGGATCCTTAATCAGTAACGTTAATTTTGACGGACAATTGAGAGAGAAAAGAAAAACTCTAACCCCCTTAGAGTGAGGTGCCACTTTTCACTCAAAAACAAGAGAGTGAAAGTTGTTCATCCTCTTATATTATCAGTCTTCGTGGACCAAGTAGAGGAATGACAATTGGAGCCCTTTGACCTCTAAACGTTTATAGATCAGTGATTATACTTTGGAGTGTTCATTCCCCTTACCAATCGAAGTCATACATTATTGGTAGGCCAATTTACATATACGAATAAGATTCATCTTATTTGTTATGTATGTTCCTATTATATATAGATGTTAGGAAATTTTTTTCTTCTAAATTATACATCTATGGATTCCAACAAGCGTGTTTGGGAAAATGTGTGCGTTAGTCAAATTATATTCTAACTAGTTTGTAATGGGGGAAGTACTCCATGGAATCAATAACCACAAGAACAATTGATTTTAGTCCTAAATAATTTAAGATTAGATTGATAAAATGAAATGTCATAAAATATCGTCTTCAAAGGGAGATTGGAACATGAAAGTAAAAAAAATATAAAGAGAGTAAACAAAAAAACAATAAAGTGAAGTGGGGGAAGTTATAAGAAAACGAAAGAAAAACAAGGCATGAGAGTGAAGGACGTGTTAAGATGTTATTAGATTCATCTCTCGTTGGTTACATATATTAAAAATATCAACCTCTCTTCCTCTCCTTATTTCTCTCTCTGAAATCCTAGCCTCTATTAGTGTTTTTTTCCGGAAGGTCTCCACTTGTGTCTTGCTATCTTATCGGTGAAGATCGAACCCCAATTATTAATTCTATAGTTTTTTTTTGCCTTTAAGTTTTTAATGACGTTTCCTCCTTCTCTAGGAAATCTCTCTCAACAGGGTTTTCTCCTTGCTTTGCAAGCCGAATCTTATATTTCGGAGTAAACTACAGGAGCATAGTTGTGATGGATTATTTGTAAATTTGGTTTGTTAATAAAAGAATATGCAAGATAACAACAATTATTAATTTTTCAGATACATACAAATGAATAACATGAAAATCGACCTCGTAACTATAACAAATCGTCAGACCATCTGTTTAAAAAGAGTGTATGTTCTAGGCACTTCTAGCAATATACCCCAAAGATGCCTTACAATGTAAACATCGATTGTAGTTTTTATGAAGGAAATCCTTCTCTATTTAATGTTGGATTCAAATTTCGCATAAATGTCTTATGACTCCTTAAAAAAATTGATTTTGCTATAAAAAAGAATTTATGGTATCAACAATTAAAGATGCATCTCGCAAAAATCAGAGAAAATTTATTAACGAACTAATGGGGTATTTATAAGGAAAAATTCACAAAAATAAGCCAACCTTTTCCCTATCTACCAAAAATAAGTTGAGAAGGTATTGTGTCGGACGCGTCTGACCATAATATTTGGTCAGACGATTTCAGTTGGTTTCAATTTTTTTCAGTTGGATGTATTTTAATTTTAGTTGTTCAGTGGATAAATTCAGTTGGAACTTATATTCTTTCAGTTGGACCTTATATTCTTTTAGTTGGACCTTATATTCTTTTAGTTGGACCTTCTATTTATTCAGTTGGATGTATTTTGATTTTAGTTGTTCAGTGGATAAGTTCAGTTGGATATGTTTTAGGTTTAGTTAGATGTCTTTTAAGTTCAGTTGGACACTTTGTTCATTCAGTTAGATGTATTTTAAGTTCAGTTGATCCTTTTTTTCTTTCAGTTAGACCTTCTGTTTATTCAGTTGGACCCTTTTAAGTTCATTTGATATTTTTTTCTTTCAATTAGATGTCTTTTAAGTTCAGTTAGTTATCTTATTGTTTCATTTACGTGTTTTATTATTTCAGTTGGTTTTGTTATTGTTTTATTTACATGTTTTTTCATGTTCAGCTAGTTTTCTTATTCTTTCAGTTAGTTTTTCATGTATAACTGAAAACAAAACTTATGTAAATAAAATAAAATAAGTTCTAACTGAAAGCAACCTAACTTATAAAAAAAATACCTCTTCAATTGCTACTGATGTCGGCATCTTCAATTTCCAACACCATTAATTAAGTTGATCTCCTTCTCCCTGGAAGGTGTCTTATTAACCATTCTCTCAAAAAGCTAATTTATATACAGTGCCTTTGTCATGCAAGGTTTGTTGCTAAATTCTCAAAATGTGCAAGGTCATCTCTCTGTTTTGCTTTCCAGTTATCTTCTTCCGGTTAATCTGGCCGTGAATTTGAATTAGAGTTTAAGCCTGAAGTGGCGAATCTTTGAGATCAGGACGAGTTGTTGGGGGAATCAATTGTTGCGGCGGAGGAAGTGCGGTCATGGTGGGGCCGGTGGTGTCGGCGGAGAGGAAGGAGGAAGGAGGAAGGAGCGGCGTCGGTGGCCCGTCTGACAGTAAGATTGGGTCAGACGGTCTGACCCAATACTTTCACAAATAAGTTAACCTTTGCATTATCCTTAATTAAGTCAACTTTGCAACCACTTTAAGTCTAAGTAAGTCATTTTACCTTTTACCCGTTCTACAAGTTAAAAAAATTTAACCTCCCTCTTTCTCTCTCTTCTATTATCACCGCACTCATCAAAACACCTCAGCCCCACCCCCATTGTCGCCACCGCCTAACAACCCTCACTACCCAGCCAAACTTCAACCACGCACCACCCACAAAGCCCTCATCAGTCATCACCCATTAAAACACCCTTACCCCACACAAATTCCACCACCACCCATCAACTCCCTCCCTTCTCCCTTAACAACCACAACCCCTTCCTGTTGCCGCAACCCACAACCACCACCACCGCTAACCCCAAACCGCCACCACACATGAAAACCAACCCCACCACCACCGAAAGCAAACAAACCACCTGAACCCCCGCTGCCACCCACCCAAACCAACCCAAAAACCCGACCGAGCTACCTGCAATTTCGACCGCCCAAAACACCACCCACACGCCCTCGAAAAAGAAAAGAAGAAAAGGTCGTGATTGTGTATGGGAAAGAGGAGCAGGAGGAGAGTGAAGAGAAGAAGGTGAGGGTTGTAGTTTTGAAGGTGAAGTAGGAGATAGAAAGAGAGATGAAATGAGGTGGAGGAGGAGAGAAGAAACTGATGGTCAGTGGGGGTGGTGATTTGGTCGAAGCTGTGGAGGTTGAGGTGGAGGAGGATGAGGATGAGGATGAGAGAGAAGAAGTAAATAATGGAGAAGAAGATGTACAGGGAGGGAGCTGAGGGAGGGAGCTGAGGGAGGGAGAAAGAAAAAAATCTTAAAATTAAATTTAAAAAAAGATGAATCAATCATATTCCGCCATGTGTT
Source organism: Patellifolia procumbens (assembly GCA_947645195.1). NCBI lineage: Eukaryota > Viridiplantae > Streptophyta > Magnoliopsida > Caryophyllales > Amaranthaceae > Patellifolia > Patellifolia procumbens. Next base: position 41,673 of record CANSGD010000543.1, on the reverse strand, counting down.
AATGATAATCTGTAAAATAGGTGACTAACAGGTCAAAACTCAAAACAAGAAAATACTCTACAAGTTAGACTTAATCAGAGATAATGCAAAGGTTAACTTATTTTTGGAAGATAGCAAAAAGGTTGGCTTATTTTTGTGAATTTTTCCTATTTATAATGTGTCGTGTCTCGTCTCATGTGTGTCTTGCTTAGGTTTGAAGTGAATATTGCGCAAGTAACGTTGACTAGGTAGGTTGGGAAATTAATACCTTGCCTTACGTATAATTAACCACCACAGATTCTTTGCTAGTATGCTAAAAGCTGTACACTGTAGTACTAGCTAAGTTGCTTTGACAAAGAAGGTGCATAGAACTATAGAAGCATCCAATATCTTTTCCTTTTGGCATTATTGTTATCTTAACAAGTTACAAGGGTGGAAACCATAGCGTGATTTATCATCCAAGAGAGTGAAGTCCTGTTCTTTTAAGATTTGGTTTACTATAAGACGGTCTTAGGTTAAGCTTAACCTCGGATCAGCCCAATAAGCCCTGTAGAAGTCCATGACGCGCGTCACATGCTAAGCAGCCCAGCCAAGTTGATTTTTGTAACTTTTCGACCCAAAACCTTAACTTATTGCTTTTTTTAACTTTTCGCCCTAAAACCTTAACTTTTGCATAAAAATTCATAACTAATATCATATGTGTAATCAATACCCTTCACTCCATTAGCCCTGTTAGTTATGAATTTTTATGCAAAAGTTAAAAGTTATAGGTTGAAAAGTTAAAAAAACGCAAAAGTTAAGATTTTAGGTTGAAAAGTTAAAAAAACGCAAAAGTTAAGGTTTTAGGTTGAAAAGTTAAAAAATCAATTTTTCTGGGCTCCTTAGTGCGTGGCACGCGTAATTGGGCTTTTAATTGACTTATTGGGCTGGTCTTACATTAAGCTTAATGTAAGACCGTCTTTTATAAGACTTTGCCTTCTTTTAAACTGATTTAATAAATATTCAGAATTAGTTTACTTCAATTCAATTTATTGTGTTAGTTCTCTCTCACAGTTTTAATTTAGTACAAAGTGATTCGGTCTAAAAGAACATGGCCTAATTTAGATGACAAATTGTCTTTGAGAACGGATTACATTGTGCACTCTTAATCTCTAAATGGAGGATGTAAACTTGAACATTGTAAATTTATAATAATTTCACTTAATTGGATAATGTGATTTCTTTATTTTTGGCTATTTGTTTTTTCTTTTGCAAAGAAACATATACTATGAGGTTTAAAGCCTCGTTCCAAAAATAATTTTAGGTTTTTTTTTGTGGTTATGATGTACTCGTATGAGATAACAACATTTTCTTGAACTAAGCACAATATTTTCAAAAATTAAATTTTATGTTTGTTAGCAATAGTCAAAATTAACATAATTAATATAGGTATACTTAGCTCACTCCATAATTCTTGCAATACTTGTACCTCTAGGTTAAACTTTAGAAACTTTGACGGTAAGTTCTCATCAATATATAAGGAAGAAAATAATTGTGTGAGATCTTGTTAGGTTCATCTTAATAATTTGTAATTTATTATAAATATCAAAAAAAATTCATAATTTATTTATACATCATCTAATTATAATATAAATGGTCAAAGTGATTCATTGAAGACCGCGTAATGGCAAGTATTACAAGAATTATGGAGCGAAAAAAGTATATAACTAACTTTCATTTCATCGCCTTAATTGACTTTCTTTTCCTATACAAATTTATAAAATTATAGAATAAGAAGCTTAAAAGTAACAGCAAGGCCCAGTTCTCGTCAACTTATTTTAATAAGTTTCAGTAAAAATAAGTTCAGTTCAGTACTAATAAGTTCAATTCAGTAAAAATCAGTAGTGCAAAGAAGGAAAGATAACATGAATCAGTAAAAATAAGTTCAGTTTAGTACCAATAAGTTCAGTTCAGTAAAAATAAGTTCAATGTATCAACATCCTGGAATGCATGCTTGAAATAACAACCATACAAAAAGTGAGTGAAATAGGAGATAGAGGGAGATTACATACCCATGATTTTGAATAAGACTACGTGATTAGCTTTTTATGTCACTAATAAAGGTAAAGTTTCTCTTAGTGGCTGCATGTGGCATCTTATAATCATCAACCATGCACGTTTAGTTTGTACACATGATCAATGTTTTCTGTAGCGTTTTTATTAATTAGTTCAAATAGAGAAAAAGTTGATACTTTATATTGTTGAGTATGAAAACATTATGCTTTGCCGAATTGTTGAAAAAGAATATAAGAAAATTAAAGACATACATATGCTTAATCCTCTAACTTTTTGTGCAATAATTTTCAACATTTTAACAAAACGTGGGTTTATCTATTTTAGTCAACAAGAGCCGGGAAGAAAGGGAGGAATGCATTTGAAGGAAATCCATAGTGGCGGATTTGAAACTTATATTAGTGGGTGCAAAGGAAAAAACATCAACATTCCAGTGGGTATAAATTAAAGTAGATAGTTTTAAATTTCAATTAAGCTAAATAATAACACCACATCTTACAAGGTAGCTTTGCGCCTCCACCTTTCATAACTGTTACTACCACTTTTATTTTTTGGGCTTTAAGACTCATAGGTCACATAAATCCATTTCTTTTTAGTCTCAGAGAAATGAAGACTCTAGATGCTTCAAATAGCGCCCATTACAAGGCGCCAAATTCAAAACTTTTCAGCAGTTGGGAAGTTAGACAACAATTCAAATTCGAAGATGGACAACTGTTGTTCCAATTGGCTATAAATAGAGGATTCAACCAGACGAAAAGGACATCAATCATCAACACAACAAACATCAGAATTTATCCTTAGATCTTAGTCATAGTTTTAGGTAGTTATTATTGGCACGAACACTCCATGTTCTAACGCCTTCCATTGTTACTATCTCATTGAGTGCAAGAAGGATGACGGTATTCCTCTCTTTCTTCCTCAATTAAGCTTGTTGTTACTTTTTCTTTCTATAAAAGTTTGTGTAAGACCATAAATTATATCATCAATGAAATGAAATAGTTTCTTTCAAGTTTGTTCGTATTATTCTTGCTGCTTGTCTCTCTATAATTCTCTCAAAGTTATTAAAGTTTTATTTAGCACGCTATTTCTTAGCCATTGATAGTTTGTGCTCAATTAAGTTAGCAAGGTTCCTTTAGATTTAAGGGTAACCCTTATTGCTAAGGGCCAGTGACTCTTAGGAGAGTGAATCACCTCCCCGGTGTTCTGGACCAACTTGCGACGGGGCATCGTTGCTTGTTTGCAAAACCATTTTTTGCACCAACAATAACAGAACCCTATATATCGCTACTTGTCAATATAGCATGTCAAAAACTATTATGGTCATTTGTTTAGAAAACGTTGGCCGCCCTAAACCTGTCGCAACTCTCCTTCTTTATCCGAGCTTGATATCAGCAATGAATGCTACAGATACTCACAGGCGGAGTTTTAGAAAGTGCTTGTAAAATTGTAGTAAATTTATACACCGCTTTGGAGGACAAAAGGTAATTAGCTATAGCTACCCTAGTTTATATAAGAGCATGTGCATGTCTTAATTATACAAGATCCAACTTTTTGCAAAACATCTTCATTTTCATCTGTTTTGGATCTTTAAAAACTACAAGTATCTATTACATTTACAATCAAAATAAACTTTTTCCGTACGAAAATAAACATTTACAATATTGATATCGACAATATGAAATCTTAGATTTGCTATAGTTCGAGCATCGCTTGTAACAATGCTGAGAAAGTCAGAGTGTATGTGAGATGAAGTAGGGATCTGAATATGACCAAGAGAAGTTAGATAACTCGGATATTTGATGTCGTACCAACAACAAATGCATAATGATACTTCTATTCAGATCATTTTTTACTTGTACTCTCTCCGTTCCCTAATGTTGTTCCCATTTGGAATCGGGGAGAGGATTAAGAAAAAAGAATCTTTGATGAAATGACATTTAATGAATACACATTGATAGGTTTATTATTGAAATTTATCTTACCAAAGCATAGTAAAAGTGAAAAAAAGTCATCAATGCAAAGAAGTTACAACTTACAATGCAAAACATAAAGATCATCCTTTTATTTCAACTAATGAAATTGTAAAGTGATTTGACTTTAGGTGGGTTAAATTTAGAAAGATTTTAAATGGAAACAACTTAAAGGAACACCAAATCAGGAAATGGGAACAACATTTGGGAACGGAGGGAGTACTACTTTCATAATTCCATCAGCCTCATTGTGTACGAGATACCTAATTATATGGAAAAAATTATAAAAGATGGGTTTCACCATGATGTTTCAAGGTACTTAAGTTGTAACTTCTATATCATTTAAATATCGCTAATAAGGCTTGTGCTGTTTCTTTATGTGTGTTAATATATACCCTCAAACTAAAGGCATTATTAAAAAAAATATAGAATGATGCTGTCCATTCTTTCCACAAGTTTTATCAATTTACTACTTCACTTCATAGTGAACTTCTCCAAAGTAAAAGGGTTGACAAACTTTACCTAGTTTCATTAGACTACTATGTACTACCACTATGGATAAAATCATGGTTCGAAAGTCTATAGAAGGATGATTACTCTCCGATCCTTTATTTCGATTTTTGTTGCTTTGCTTTTAACAAAAAACATTGTAGCTTTCAGCAATCAAAAATTCTCCTACAACTAGTACATTGCTTCTACTCAACTATTTAAGTATATACATTGCTTTCAATAAATATTGATTTCGACTATGTAAGTATTTTGTAAATGAAGTTATATAGTAGTAGGTAAATATGTAATTATATACACTTTCTGTTTCTAAACAAATTCAAAGTCTCCTATAAAGCAACATTATATATTAATAATGTATGGGTAAGACCATCTTTTAACTGGTCGTGTATTTCTTAGATAAAAGGGTAGCTTGCAAATTAAAAAGATAATGCGCTAGTGTACAAATAAATGGCTACCTTTAAGTAGTCTTATACTAAACCGGTAGTATAAGACAATTTTACCTTATGTATTTTAAAAAACTTAAATTGTTAATATATTAATTCTAACTTTGACATATAAACGTGAATATGTTAATTGTTATTGGCTTAATAATCCCGATTTACTCAAAAAAATCATTTTATAGTTTCTATTATTATAAATAAGTCAAATAATAATCACGTTTAAAATTGTGCACTGATCACAAACTCAAAACTCATATTGTTACAATCACATCTATCTATAAACTGATGAAATACTCCTACAAGTAACTGAGGGAGTATATATAGTAACAACAATAACTTATATTAAGCTAAGCCAGGCCATCTCCTACAAGTAACATGTTACTAACTATAAAAAAATATTAGACCATGCAATTTAAAGAATTCATTAATTAATTAAGAACTGGCAAGAGGGGACCTACGTATTAGTCATAAAAATACATAAGATCTACAAAACAAAGGTAGTAGGTAATCTATCATAATTCACACAAATATTATTACTTCTATTAAACAATTAACACTTTGTAGACTAATGCATGTCATCGTAGAGAATGATGATCATTGATATCTCAAAAACTAAGAAACATAATTAATTGTTTTTAATTTATGGAGTTAGCCATTCGAAGTCCACTAAAAAAACGATTTGAAACTAATCTCATAACATCTTTCTCTCAAATACAGTAAAAAAATTTAGAACCTTTGATCACAATATTTTGAATATAAATTTTAAAAATAATACAGAAGAAATAGCAAAACGAATGAACATCACAATATACTTTATGTCTCTATGCAATCTATATTCTTTACTTGCAACATGGATAGTCGTTCAATTTTTAGAAAGCTCATATGGTAGATATAAGGAGAAAAAGAAAGAGACGAAAGAGGTTGGTTATATGATTTAGAATGTGCTCTCTCATCAGTCCTCATGAACCTAGTTGAACGAAATTTATTAGACTTTATTAGACCTAATAAGAGAAATAAACTCTATGTTCACCTTATGTTCATATTTCATTGGGTATAATCAGATCTAATTAGACCATATTATACATTAAAAGTATTTTGTAAACATCAAAAGCTGGTCGCAAGTTGGGGATATAGAAGAAGAAAGAACAATCAACTATGGTAATATTGCATTTATGTTAAAGAGTTACAAAATTGTGTTAAAAAATTAGAAGAAGCATTGAGTATTGGAGTACAAAAAAGGCCAGTGGTGCACCAACTCCTTGACAATGTGTTACAGTCATTTGCAACATTATTTACTAACTATTTATGACTGTTTACTATTTTGGGGCCTATGGCTTAATCGCTATTCTTTTGATTCATAATTGCAAGTTTTAGAGTAGACTTTTTAATGATTAGTTACAAATTCACATGTTTCCTAAAAGTGTCTTTTTCATATGAAGATAATGCAATATAGCAAGAAGCCTGAGGCCCTAGCATGAGAAAAGATTATCAACTATTGAACCAATATGTTGGCCTAAAGTGAAAGTAATCCATCGGGGATCAAGACTATTTTTCGTCTATTGCTTATTTGGATGTCTCTAAACAAAAATTTAACATCCAAATAAGCAAAGACCAAAAAATAGGCTTGGGTGCATCATGCTTAAGGTACACCCGAGTGTCTAATCAAATTTGTATTAGACAAATTACGTGTAAGGTAGAATTGTAATAATTCATTGTGAAATGAAGCATAATTTTCAATTTTATGGGTGGCTAGTACTTGTTTAAAGATGGTAATTGCACGAGGTTATTGGGTTGGACTCGACTTGACCAGACTCATTAGACGCGACTTGACCCAACTCAGTTTTTCGACTCGTAATAGGTTAGGCCGACTTGTTCTACTTTGTGTCTTTCAAGTTTCAGCATGTATTATGACATTGTTTCTATTTTTTAAAAATATTTTCCCTAAGGTTTATGAAATAATAACAAACAAACATTCAAGCAAAATCATTATATTTACAATCATGTAACAAGTCAAAACAAATAAATGACAAATAAACACGAAGGGGTTGGAGGGCAGTCCCATGCCAAACAAAAAAATCGGCTCTAGCCCAACACACAAAAAAACGAATCGAGCATGTCTATTCTAGGTTCACTGCCATCTTCTCTTTTTTAATGAATGATATTAAATACAAATTTGCATTCATATAAAGTTGTTTATTTATGTCAATGGAGAATGATTAAGCCTTTTATATATTACACTATACACTCGATATACATAAGACCTACTGAATTTTAGCTTTATAAATATTACTATTATATATTCGCCTTATCCAAAATGAGTTATCATAATTGATTTTCTTTTAATTCTTTATATACATTATTGATAAAGATGTGAAGAATTATGAATGGCACTCAAGTATTTGATCATGATCTAGAAAAGTGTAAGTGGGGTTTAAAAAGATCACGAGCAAAGACAGCAAATGATATTGAAAATTGTCATGGAAAAAAGGTGCATATAGACCATAGTCCATAGTATACCCAATAATTTTAGTATTGGACATTATATATGGTCGTTTTCAGTCATTCTCTGCAAAAATATGTTTTCTTATCCTCCTTTCATTTTGTTGCAATAAAGCAATCTTGTATAGTGCATTGCAAAGTGCTCTTGTTTTCTTGCAAGTTTGTTCTACGAAGAAGAAATGCACTTCAGAGTTCAAAGTGGTCCATCAAAATCTAAATTGGTGGGAAAAACTTTAATATCACTACTATTTTTGGTTGTCTTTTACATTAAGGGCTACTGTTCTTTTAATATGTTTTTATGCAAATTTGTTTTTTTACTCTCAAGTTTTTATTTTTGGTGGGCACCAAACTTGTGAAATGTGATATTAAGCAATAATACACTTAGCAAAATACTTAAGACTAATTTTTAGATTAATACTATTTTACTATCTACAACCATCAAAGAAGAAATTATGTATATAAAATGATCTCAATCTTTGTCGTTGAGATGAAGGGATTCAATCTGATCAATTGATTGGCAATAAGTTGATGGAGTAACCGCAAGACTCTTATAGTATAACTCGTTGGACTCTCTTAGGTATTTCCAACATGAAGTTAAATAATTTTCTCTCGAGGCACCAATTTTGTTGGGTTTCGTACTCTAGTTATACACTTTAATTCTCCACTGATAGGAGTGGAGTATAAGTATATACTAGAGACAAATCAACAACATTTCTTTCTAACAAAATTAAAAACTAATAAGTGTAAGCCCAACAAACGAATAGGTCTCCAAATCTCAATCGTATATTACTTTGTTCATAGTATATGTATTAGTTAATGATAACTCCAACCTTGTATAAGCATTAAAACATTTTATATGAATGGTATTACATTATGATTTTATGCCAAAATAGCTTATTAATTAGCGTCATTAATGTCTGAACCTAATTTTTCATTTTAGGTTTGTATACACACTCATAAGAGAGTCGTATTATATCTCAAGATTTTTGATAAATAAGCTAAAAAGTGTGAGCGGGCCTCAGGCCCTCAATTATATACACCATCAAAAGCTTTGTCCCATCTTTGTGACACCATCTCCACATGAAATTTATTGACACTTAGTACAACACCATGGATGAGCCTACCAAATTTTCACCGACAACTTATTCATGGTCCAATGTCCATGGCACACAAAGTTAATCTTCTTCTTAATTTTTTTCCTAATTAAGTTAATAAAACACAATTAGTATTTAATTAGGTCTAGGCGATGCTCTGGGATTTATGTATATTATACGTTAGTACTTTAAGATAACTAAACTTTGGTATAGAAAGATGTTAGTAAAAAGTTATAAATTGATAGTTTTATGGAAAAACGGAAAAGAATAATCCCACCTTTGAGCGTTCGGAAGATAATAATCCCACCTTTAAATTATTACTAAACAGTCTCACCTTTAAGGGATCATTTAATCTATTGGATCTTTTTACCTGAAACCGGTTGTAAAGGTAACCTAATAAATTTAATCTTTTTTAATTTAAGTTAATATAATATTATCACACTAATCTTTCTTATATGACATACTAATGAGCACATATTTCGAGACCACATTTAATCGCGTTTTTCGAACTGAAGACAACGTTTTTTCGAAAAACGGACACCGCCGGACGCCCTTTACGGGCACGAATTTCGAGAATCTATACGAAACGAGTACCTATTGGCCGGATTTTCGAGCACGTACTTCGAGACGAGTTTTTCGGACTGAACACGACTTTTTTTCGAAAAAGGGACACTGCCGTGCATCCTTTTGTGGGCACGAATTTGGAGAATTCCTATGAAACGAGTACTAACAAGTCGGATTTTCGTGCAGGTAATTCGAGAAGGATTTTTCGGACTGAACACGACGTTTTTTCAAAAAAACGGATACCGTCGTAATGCACGAAAAACCCGTCTCAAAGTACGTATCCAAAAACCCGGCCTCTAGGTACTCGTTTCGTAGGGATTCTTGAAATTCGTGCCTACAAAAGGTTGCACGGCGGTGTCCTTTTTCGGGAAAAAACGCCTTGTTCAGTCCGAAAAACTCGTCTCGAAGTACGTGCTCGAAAATCCGGCCTGTAGGTTCTCGTTTCGTAGGGGATTCTCGATATTCGTGCCCATAAAGGGTGTCCTGCAGTGTCCGTTTTTCGAAAAACGTTGTTTTCGGTCGAAAAAATCTTCTCGAAGTACGTGCTCGAAAATCCGGCTTACTAGTACTCGTTTCGTGGGGATTCTCGAAATTCGTGCCAATAAAAGGTGGGTGCCTGGCAGTGTCCCTTTTTCGAAAAAAAAAACGCCGTGTTCAGTTCGAAAAACTCGTCTCGAAGTACGTGCTCGAAAATCCGGCTTGTAGGTACTCGTTTCGTAGAGATTCTCGAAATTCGTGCCCTTGAAGGGCGCCCGGCGGTGTCCGTTTTTCGAAAAAACGTCGTCTTCAGTCCGAAAAACGCGATTAAATGTGGTCTTGAAATACGTGCTCATTAGTATGTCATACTTCCTCCGTTTTTTATTAGTTGACCTGTTTCTTTTATCACGTTTGCCAACGCGTGATTTCAATCACTTTTATCTTGGAAAATTGATGAGTAAAATTATAAAAATATGATATTTTAAAAATATATAATGAGACGAATCTAACAAGACCCCACATGACTATATTTTCTCTTATGTATAAATCACAAAAGATAGTCAAAGTAGATTATGTGAATAGTGTCAAAAGTCAAAACGTGTCAACTAAAAAAACGGAGGAAGTATATGAAAAACATATATTTTAAAAATATTATAAAATCAAATAAAAAAAGATTTATAAAATATTAAACATGATTTGACCGGTCAAACTATGGATTAGTGGTGTAATTAGTGAAAATGGCAACAACTTACTTGAATATTAGTCTTTCATGGCTGTAATTCACAAGAAAAAAAGATGATGGCTATAATTAGAAAATAGGGTATTTTACATGGCTGTAATTGACAAAAAATTCTAATAATAATAATAATGGGAACAACCAATAAGGAATCGACAAGTGTTCAATGAACTTGTTATAACCTGCTATAATAGGTTAAGGTCCAATAGATTAAATGACCCCTTAAAGGTGAGACTGTTCAGTAATAATCCAAAGGTGGGATTATTATCTTCCGAACGTCCAAAGGTGGGATTATTCTTTTCCGTATTTCCTAGTTTTATTCATAAATGCAATTAAAATATTATTTTTAATTGAAAACACATAATATCATTATTAGTACTGATAAAATAAGCAACAATAATATAGTAGAACAATGGTTACAACATTTATCTTCAATACACGAGGTCACGAGTTCAATGCCTCTCATAGAAAGTGATACATAACGGATTGCAATCTGAGCTTCCACTTTTTATTATATAGATGGCTTAAATTTACCTAATTTGAGGAGGAAAGGATAATGTAAGTTTCATTAATGTGTAATTTATTTGTTGCTTTGATCCATTTATTTATTTCTGGTGCTCGCATTCAAACCATAATATATGTAATTATGTACTGATACAAATATGAATAACCTTACTTTCACACCTGACCACTTAAACAATAAAATTGGATAGAAATTAAGGAAACACATACAATGCAAAAAGAAACTTTCAGCATCCTAAAAATATAAACATGTTGACGAATAAGTTATTAATGAATAAATGTATATAAATGTGGTATCGGGATTGTATCTCATCTCGCGTTAGTGGCTCATATATATATAAAAAAAAAACTAATTCTTAAGTATGTTACACCTAAAAAAAAAGTACACTCTTCAAATTTCATATATACAATAATCATGAGTAAGTTATTAGTTATTACACCCTTTTATTCTCGAATAAATGACACACTTAAGGTTCGTTCTTTTCGTTTGTTCTGAATTTTTCTGATCTGATTTGAAATGTTTCCGATCTGGTCTGATTTTTTTTTATCTAATCTGATCGAACTGATTTTTTTATCTGAATTTTTCTGGTATGATCATTTCTAAAATAAGAACTAGATTGCTTAAATAAGTTGAAAAAAACAAAGCCTAGTTATCATAGGGAGTATTTTACAAAACATCATAACAAACATGATAAAGTATACTCCTATTGCTAAATCATTATAATGTCAATACTCTCAAATAAAATTAAAAATATTGTACTATGTATAAACATTTCATATTAATTATGTTAAATTTTAAGGCAATGATATATATACCCTTAGGGTTCTATACACGCACTAAGTACATTTTCTAATTAAAATGGTATTACCAAGCTTGGCTTGGTCTAGTGGTAAAAGTTTGGCCCCATGACTTCAAGGTCATGGGATCAAATCCCACTAGGGCCATTTGGGGATGGGGATTCCCTTACCATTCCCCCCTACTCTCAAGTGCCTGACCCAATAGGACCCAAGCGGGGTCCGGGCCACTTCTCCTTATAAAAAAAAATAAAAAAATAAAATGGAATTAAGTTAAAATTTATGCAAAAGATCACGCGTCAACCGATATTATTAATGTTTGATTTTTTTTCCTTAATTTTTTCTTATTTCCTTCTTATATAGGAAAAACTGATAAGAATAATCCGACCTTTGGCCGGTCTTCCATCAGTGGTACCACCTTCATTTAATCCAGGTATAATCCCACCTTTGACACCCATATTCTCTCATTGGTATGGAATGATGACAACCTTTTTGACCGGCCAAAATGACCGTTGACTTTTTTAAAAAAAATAAAAACTTAACAAAAAAAAAGGAAAACCCCCCACCCCACCCCCCCCCCCATTCCCCCCCCTGTCCACACTACTGCCACCCCACCCCACCCCCCCCCCCCCCACCCCCATTTCCTCCCCCTGCCCCCACTGCCACCACGTGCCTCCCTTCACCCCCTCCCCTTCACCCCCTCGAGATAACCGGCGACGGGCAGCCAGCAGCCGGGGATCATTTATTTCTTCTCCTCTTCACCCCCTCGAGCTCACCGGCAGCGACCACAACCTCGCCCCCACTCTCTCTGTCTTTCTCTTGCCGCCAGCCTTGCCTGCAACCACGGCCGTCTTCTCTTGCTTCGAAAACCCAACCCAATGCTACCCCCTTCAAATACGGTGGTCACAGTGTCGTTTTTGGCGGTGGTTAGGGTTTTGACGTTTTGTGGTGGTTAATTGAAGGGGAGGCAACAAGAGAGGGCGAGGGTGGCAGTGGAAGGGGAGACAGCGAGGAGGGGAGGCTGGCAGGGGAAGGGGGTGGGTGGTAGGGGAAGGGTGGCAGCGGGGGAGGGGGAGGGGAGGGTGGTAGGGAAGGGGAGGGTGGCAGGGGAAGGGGAGGGGTGGCAGCGGGGGAGGGGGAGGGTGGGAGGGGAAGGGGAGGGAGGGATGGTTTTTTTTTAAGTTTTTTATATTTATTAAATATGATTTAAAATTTTAAGTTTAAACTATACTTAATTAGCTATTAATCACGTAATTAGGAAGATTACCTGTAATTGTAGGTCACCAACAGGTGAGGGACCATTCAGAGAATATTGATGTCAAAGGTGGGATTATACCTGGATTAAATGAAGGTGGTATCACTGATGGAAGACCGGCCAAAGGTCGGATTATTCTTATCAATTTTTCCTCTTATATATAGTCCTAAATGGCGTACTCATCATTTCCTAAATTTCACTCATATCCATCCCATAATATAGTTTTTATTTCTCATTTTCCAAGGAAATTAAGAAAAATGTAGCATATTATTATTTGTATTTAATGATGTACTTGCATGAAAAAATAACTGGTTTTTTTAAAACAAATTAGCATTAATTGAAGTATTTGTAAATTGTGGTTATAGTTTTAGCCAATAAAAATAACGTATAAGAATAAAAATAACTAATAGAATTACAACCAAGTAAATAATAAAAGTAAAAAATATTAAAAACTAAAACTTTTTCATTTAGAATATCTAAAAAAGAAAGGTAAATTTTATTGTAGAGTAGATGGAGTATATGCAAAAAAAAATGACATAAATATTTAAGAGTTCAAAATCTTGACCAAGTTTACCTCAAGGCTCAAGTGAGTCAAGTCCTTACCCTACTTACATTTAACAACTAAAATCCCACTTATTCCTCCTGAATTTGATGCTTCGCCATTTCCCACCTTCATTTCCTCCCTTTTTCTGTTTCCATGCCGACAAAATCCACAGTCATTAAAAGTTTAAAACCCTCAAAAACCCAACTTAAATTAGTACTAAATTCATATTTAATTAAAGATCTTACTAACAAATACCTTCAATGATGAATTAACATTTAATATATTTTGCAAAATGATACTCTATCCATTCCATAATATAAGTCCGCTTTCTTTTTTCCGGAGTCAAACTTTAAATTCTTTGATCAAATATTCTTATCAATAAATACAAAACTAAAAACATACACATGTACGATTTTGTTACCAAGTAGTACTAGGTCTAGTGGTAAAGAGAGAGTTCTTCCAACATCGAAGTTAGGATAATTAGGGATTCAATCTCCACTCGGGCACTTTGAGAGTAAGGGTTCCCTTACCCTCCCCTACTCTTAAGTATTTCGCCCGCTAACCGGGGTCAGGTGGACCCGTGCAGTGTTTCTGTCCGGTAGGATTTTCACATTACCTTCTAAAAATGTAGGATCTTGTTAGGTTTGCCTTATGTACTTTCATATTATCAAATTTTTTATTTTTTTACTAACACGAAATTGAAGATATGGAAAGTCAAAAGTGCATTTGAAGACAGCGAAAAGAGAACAAGACTTATATTATTCTATGAGGGAAGATGTGGGGGACACCAAAAATCCATTTTTTTTGTTAATTCTTAATTAAATAGAACAAATCTCTTTTTTATAACTAACTTTTTCATTTTGAAAAATACATCTTAAAACAAATTATCGAAATTTTCTTTCTACTTTTTATTTTACATGATTTCCCATGCATCGCGTGCATTTAATACTAATTATTATAGGATGGGGGAGTATCAACTTTCACATACACGTCAAAAATCACAATCCAATCAGTTTATCGAATATTTATTTTAAACACAATATTTAATTTTTAGGTACCGTATTCAAACCTCAAGAGACATTCACCGACTCATCCATTATCGATTTATCACTCAGGCTGTTCACCCATAGTCCGTTGATAGACGATAGGTCGATAGCAATGGCTATTCCCTTCGCCCCATAGTATCAGTTAATTAAATCAGCAAACTAATCAAAATTTCACTGACTGTCACTCACACTCTTCTCTTCTATTCTCCCTCCTCATTAACTCTACTCCTCAAAGCTTCGAATCTCTCCAGACTCTCACCTTCCTTCCCTCCTTCTCTCTCTCTCTCTCTCTCTCCTCCTTTAATGGCGATCAAACTCACCTGCCTTCATTTTCTCATTGTACCCTTTTTCCCCATTTCTCTTCTTCATCTTTTTTCTATGATGTAACAATCACCCATCATTTATTTCACTAATTTCTTGCTCATTTTGTCTTCTTAACATACATCAATGGCTATGATCTCAATTTCATCTTTTTACCTTCTTTTATTTGCTGTTTCATTGGTTTTGGTCCAAGCTAACACTGATGCTAACGATGGTATATCTTACATTATTAACCTCTATATTATTCTCTTTTGATTTTCTTGTTTGTTATTTTTTTATGTGTGTAAGTAGCTGTAAATGCGAAGGCGAGATGAGAATCGATCCCAATACCTCTTTGAACTAACTGGGTTACACTTATTATCAGTTTTGTGCATCTGGGTTTGTTAAAGTTTTAGTCTTGTTGCAATTTTGGATTGTTCTTGGAGGAAAATAAATTATGGGTAAAGTGCAGATCATTAGGAAAGTTGAACCCTTTTTCAGTGATTACTTTGTAGTTGTTGTACCTTTGATTTTCTCTGAAGTGGTTAGGTGTTGGGATCGATTCTCATCCCGCCTTCGGGGCTCCTTTTGCGCAGAAAAAGGGTCTGATTTTCAGTGAAGTGGGACCAGATTGTATGTGTTGTTACTTGTTACTTTGAGTTTCTGGGATTTTTTTTACTAATGTGGCCAAAGAACTTAAACCTCAGATAAGGTTAAAAAAAAAGAGAAAGTTTATGGGGGGGACCTTCTCTTTAGTTGTACTATACTGAATTTGATTTTGGAAGCTCATTGTTCATGACCCTTTTAAGGAAAACTTTTGCATGTTGATGTTCTTTGTCCAATTATGTTTCATTTTGCTTTGAATTGTTGTTGTACTGTATTTCAAAGCTTAAATTGATTGCTTAAATTCAGTCAATTTTGTGTATTAGCTTGTTTCAAAGGTTAATTAATTATCTGGTAATGGGACTAATACTGGGTTGTTGTTGTCGTCATTTTCGTCGTTGTAGAGCTTAGTGAAGGGGGAAAGGAAAATTGAGTTCCTTTTGTTTCCTAGTATTAGCTATTTGTGCTTTTTTTAGAAGCTAAAGGAACCCTTTTCTTCATTTCCCTTAGTGGACTTCCATTTTTTGTTAATGTTATTTACTAGTGGTGGTGTTTGTTATTTTCAGCACAAGCACTTCAAGTTTTGTACGGTGCGTTGAATAATCCTTCTCAGCTGACGGGCTGGAAAGCAGGTGGCGGTGACCCATGTGGAGAGTCTTGGAAGGGGGTTAAGTGTGACGGTTCGGCTGTCGTTTCCTTGTATGATTCTACTTAGGGTGTGCCTTTTGAGTTGTAATGCATGTTTTCATGTCTTTTTCTTGTGCACATATGTAGTTAAATGTCACATTGTTGTTGTCTTGGCAGGGACATTTCCGGTTTAGGAGTAAGCGGGACAATGGGATATTTGCTTGCAAACCTTGCCTCATTGAAGACATTGTGAGAAAGCTTTCCGTAATTTTTGATTTATGTTTTACGGTTTTGATACAACTCTGTGTTTCCTAAAACTAATTAGTTTTGTAAAATTATGGCAAAATCACATGACTATCGGTGTTATTGATACTTAATGTTTCTAGTTCTATGTTCTTATAGTTCATATATCATTTTCTTGTATTTGATTGATGGATGTTTTTGATTTTTGATCGTTTTCAATTTTCTTGACAGGGATCTGAGTAATAACAATATGCATGATGCTATCCCATTTCAACTCCCACCAAATCTAACATCCCTGTAAGATTTAGTTTGTGTATTTCTGTTTGACACTTGCTCTGATGTAAGGAAATGTTAGACGATTTATCTGTAGTTATAAAATGCCTTATTTTTGGGTGCAGAAATCTAGCACACAATAATCTGAGTGGAGGCCTACCATACTCTATTGTGAACATGGTGTCACTAGCTTATCTGTAAGTGACTGTTATCTTGCTTTTGATAACTTGTTGAGTTATATTTTAGCTTACTTATAACTTATAAGTCTGCTTCTAATCCTGCCTCGTATATCCATTGCAGGAATGTTAGTGGTAACTCGCTCTCTCAGCCAATTGCAGATGTATTTTCTAATCATACAGCCCTTGCAACCTTGTAAGAAATCCAATAGTCACATGCTTCGTTTATATGTTGCACACTCGTCATGGTGCTTATTTAGAGTAATCTCTCCACTTTTTTTTTTTTCCTACACTTGAATCCTACAGGAAAACTTTCAAAACTTTCGACCTTCTTTGCAAGAGTATATGTAAGAAAAAATATAGTCACATGAAAGCAAAGATTTACTAATGCATACTTAAAGATATAAATGGTCAAAGATGTTCTCTTTGACAGTGGTACTTGTTAAAGCAAGTGTAAAGAACAAAAAAAGTGGAGGTAGTATTAAACAAGTTGCTTCTCCAGCTCTTCTAGTAGCATAGATATTTTTGCACTTCAGGAGAAATTACCCGTTGCTTTTCTATGTCATGCAGAGATCTGTCAAACAACAATTTCTCTGGAGATATTCCCCCTTCTTTTAGTTCCTTGACCAATATTTCAACACTGTGAGTTATGGTTATTTCTGGTTCTCTTAGCTATTCCCATAAATGACATGTTTGTGTATCAAACACCTCATACTACCTTATTAAAATTGCAGCGAGGTTCAAAACAATCAGTTAACTGGTTCTCTTGACATACTTGTTAGTCTGCCTTTGGATACTCTGTAAGTATGCTTTCTTTGCTGAGGTTCATAAGATTTACCTCCATTAGTCTCTTTCTACTGAAGAATAAAGAGTTCTTTATGGACCATGATGCTGAACAGCAATGTTGCGCACAACCACTTCACAGGTTGGGTACCACAGGAGCTTAAGTCAATATCTAATTTTATGTAAGTGTTCTCATCTTGTTTGTGTAGCTGTTTTCTCTGGATTACCTTTCTTAACTTGGTTGTATCTGAACAGTTACGATGGTAATTCGTTTGACAATGGTCCGGCTCCACCACCGCCACCATATACTCCACCTCCTCCTGGAACACCTGCGAAGAGAAGGCATAGAAGTTCAGGAGGAACTGGTCAATCATCTGAGAGTCCTGATAGTCAGCCTACCCATGGAAAGAAAAAATCATCAGTTGGAACCATCATTGGCGTAGTATTAGGTGTTGTCTTCTTGCTTTTGTTTGGTATCTTGCTTGCTCTTCTGTTCTGCAAGCGAAAATGGAGAACAAAGGATGATGGTGGACGGATGTCTGGCCGGGGTGTCTCGAATGGCAGCGAAAAAGGTAGAAGCTCTCTCACATAATGTTTATTTTCTTTGTCTTTTGCGTAACGAGTAACAACTAACAACCATTACAAAATATCAATATCATATCTAGACAACTAAGTGGCTTTCTCTAGATCAACCACAATGTATAGATTTCACATTTGCAGGTACTTAGGAGCCTGATGTATGCACTAAGTACCCCTTTGTTGAAGTTGGTGGAATGGCTTATATCAAATTGTAATCACATTAAGAAATGGACGGTCAGAGATGCTGTTTTTCAATGATTTGCGGAGAAAACATTTTCTGAAGGGTGGTAAAAGGAGAAGTATTCAAATGAGCTTAGTAACAAAAGTTAAAAGTGAATAGATTTTGGGAAAGTACCTACCGGTGCTTCTTGCGCCAAGAATGAAAGGGAAGTTTTCAAAGACGTATCTGCAGATAACATCAAAACATCAACATTATCACGATGTAAAGAGGCTCTCATCTCAGGTGGGGTAATGGTTACCATGCTGTATGCATCCTTACTGGTTTTAGGGATTGTTCCTGACTGACCCTTAATCCATATCCACCGCATGTCCGCGTGCTAATTTACGATAGAGAAGGCATTCACAAACTGTGTCATTTTTATCCATTGATTAATTGGTATTGACTAAGTTAGGCTTTTTTCGATGCCCGCACCGCTTCTTTTCAAGCTCACAAGCGCACAGAAAAAAGAACTAGATATAGTACGGGTTTATATTTATTGCATGGTCCAAACATTGTAAAGCCGGGGAGACTTCAAATGTGCAGATGCTGCTCACAGGAGTCAAGAGGAACTAAGGACGATTTCATTCCCCAGATTAATATTAACATACAGCTGCTAACTATTTCCTTTGTGTAGCACTTGGCCATTATGAATAGACTTGCTTGTTCTACTATTAGCTTAGCTCATCAAGTATAATTGTCAATTGAATCAACTATAATATTGATATGTAGTTATTTCTTTTTTGATCTGAATTCAAAGGTTCTTTGGTCAAATCTATGCAGCATGTGATGCTTGTAATGTATCCCTTTTTTGTTTTAATCTGTACCTTTGTTTCTGAATTTGCAGCTAATATGGAGATGCAAGAACAGAGGGTTACAAGTGTGGCTGCAGTAGCTGACCTGAAGCCCCCACCCACAGAAAGTTTGCTGGTTGAAAAAATGCATGGGAGAAATGGGTCCTTGAGACGAGTGAAATCCCCAATTACTGCTACTTCGTATACAGTTGCCTCTCTTCAGACTGCCACTAACAGCTTTAGTCAAGAAAATATTGTTGGTGAAGGTTCACTCGGCCGTGTTTACAAAGCGGAGTTTTCTAATGGCAAGGTATATTTTAGAATTTTGTGTTCCTAATTATTTATGGCACCTCGGCATCTAATATGATTACCTTTTATTGGCTCCAAAGGAGTCATTCATTAGTAATAAGTCTCTGGAGATTAAATGTTGCAAGTTTGTATTTTAATAAGTACTTGTGTTCAAAGTTTGACCTCCAAAAGTGAAACGTTGCAACTTGCAACTAATAAAAACAGAGGAAGTATGTCATTGGTTTATGTGTCCAACATAATGATAACTTCATGTGGCAACGTACTGTTTAAGTTAGATTAGCAATCTACTCAAGACACAACCATCCAAGGGACTGATATGTTACAAATCTAGAAGTCATTCACTGGTAATATTTGTCACATGGATTGCAGTTGTGAGTTATCCCATATTCCCATCATTGCATGACGATTAACACTATTAAGAAGCCTTTTACAGTGTATCTTCTTGTATTATAGTGTCGCAATAGCCTAAAGACAGCTTCAAATAAATCAGTGAAAAAAAGCACCTTTACACCATCTAGAAGAATTGATTAGCGAACCATAGTATTTTGAGTTGTTTCACTTTTCTTCAAGGTGGCAGGATTTTGATTGTTGTCCGAATGTAACTAGTGAAACCATAGACATCCAACTCAGAGGATTCTTCATGAAGCTGCTAATTGAAGCTTTGGTTGTTATGCAATCCTCGTCCAGCTCAGCCATCTCATGTTGCTGCTTGCATTTTAGTTGTCAGAGTTATTGGTTGAGACATGTCAATGTGAAAATAAATCCATCTCATTGTGAATATTGTGTATCTAGGACTTATTGGTTTTTGTGTCCTTAGGTTTGTGCCTCTTATCATGTACTTCAGTGAACTGATCATGAAAACTTGAATTATATTTCATTCTTTCACTTTGACTCATCTCGTGTTTCATCACTGACTTTGCTGATACTGCAATATAGATAGATATGGTTTATCAATTCATGTGCTTGCCCATTCAATACTATACTTATTTGAAGTTTGATGTGAACTTCAGGTCCTTGCTATTAAGAAGATTGACAATTCAGCATTATCCTTGCAAGAGGAGGATAATTTCCTTGAAGCTGTGTCTAATATGTCACGCCTCAGACACCCGAACATTGTCTCGCTGGTGGGATATTGCACAGAACACGGGCAGCGGCTTTTGGTAAACGAATACATTGGAAGTGGGAGTCTGCATGATATGTTGCACTTCTCAGATGATGGAAGCAAAAGATTGTCATGGAATTCACGAGTTCGAGTTGCACTTGGAACTGCCAGAGCTCTAGAGTATGCTATATTGCACTGAGTTAGTCCCTAAACAAATTCATTCCTTTTTGTGAATTATTTTGACCTGAAGTTGTACATCTATGTCAGGTACTTGCATGAAGTATGTTTACCATCTGTTGTACATAGAAATTTCAAGTCAGCGAATATTCTACTTGACGAAGAGTTCAACCCGCATCTCTCAGATTGTGGACTCGCTGCTTTGACACCAAATACAGAGAGACAGGTAAAAGAATTGAGGTTAAATAGTTCTGTAATTTCTGTTGTACCTATAGGAGCAGTTGGGTATAGCTTTTCCATTTGAGTAACTAATCTGTGGTGTGAAATATTTAATCATTTGTGGAATGACAAGATAATATAAGTCCTTATAGCTTTCACATTATAAAGTCACTAATGGATGTAGTTGCTTCTGAGTATCATCTTGAGCAATTGACAATTTGACACCCACAAAAGGGTTGGATCTACTATTGGGATCAACATTACCAATTATGCTGTCGTAGTTTCTTAATTGTCTATTCCATGAAAAAATTTCTTAACCTGGGTCTAAGATAAAGTGTTGAAGTATTCATAGCCATGTTAGAGTCTTGAGGATCCGACACAGGTACTTGAGCATAAAAGAACATAGATACGAAACCTTATCTCAAATAGTTATTGGATATTGAAATCTGGAGCTCGATTATGCTGAATTGCTGATCCTGAAAATTATTCCTTCACTTGAAACTTCACACTTTCGAATGGCGAATCTTTTGAGTAACTGTAAATTTGGCGGACAATTTTAACGAAGCTAATAAATTTTCTGGTACAACCCTAAAACAGGTTTCTACCCAAATGGTAGGCTCATTTGGTTACAGCGCTCCAGAGTTTGCTTTATCAGGAATATACACCACAAAAAGTGATGTATATAGCTTCGGGGTTGTGATGTTGGAGCTTTTGACTGGGCGTAAGCCCCTGGATAGGTGCAGTCTTCCATCCATGTTTTATATTTCCGTTTCACTTTTGTAGTAGTTTGCTCTTTTTTCTTAAGTATGTCAGTCTTTTTTCAGTTCAAGACCGAGGCCGGAGCAGTCACTTGTGAGATGGGCTACACCTCAGCTGCACGATATAGATGCTCTAGCCAAAATGGTCGATCCTGCTCTAAATGGAATGTATCCTGCAAAGTCCTTGTCTCGCTTTGCTGACGTCATTGCTCTTTGTGTTCAGGTAACTTCTTTAACTGTCTTAACTGATACATAGATGGTGCAGCACCATTTATACTCAGCCAAAGCATTGAACTAAGAGAACATACACAGTGCCAAACCATCAGGGGTTGATTATTATGGATGTACAAAATTTTCAACAACTTATTCGAGATTTTAATTTCTCATCTCTTGATGAACGCAATTTCTGGTCGTGTAAGTAGCAATTAGGGTTGGGTATTACTTGGGTCTTTTGTCAATCAGCATATTATGATTAGTTTATCAATGTTAGTCACGTTAAATTTTCGGTCCATTTGCTTAAGGTCCATTAGGTTAAAGTCAATTTTGGTTCAGGCTAGAATGGGGTTGTTTAATATAGGGGTCATCTCGAATTTAGCTCAGATAATATGTATCAGGTAATCGGGTATGTGTCTATTTTGTTCACGTATAACTAGGATACATTGATTAAGTGTTGTGCTACAGTGCTACTTGCATTAAGTAGCCCTATTAGTACTACCCCTACCCATATTCTGCAGATAATGTTCAGCCAAACTTACTTTAAAACCCTCCATTTCTCTTAATAGCCCGAGCCAGAGTTTCGACCACCAATGTCAGAAGTAGTACAGGCATTAGTCCGGTTGATGCAGAGAGCAGGTGTGGCAAAGAGGCGATCCAGTGACGATTCAGGTTTCGGGTACAAAACCCCAGATCATGAGGCAATCGACATTTCGTTTTGAAGTCCCGACACTTCAAATGAAGCGGCACAAATTTTGTTACAAATGTTTAACCAATGGGGGGGGTATACTGGTTGCTTGTGCCCGGTTAAAGCCTTGAGGGAAGACAGTGAGTTGCGAGTGTTCGATCATAATCAGAGTTGACGAAATCTGTAATTAGTCTTTAATCCATGTAGCAGAAGATGTCTGGTGCATATATTTATTTCAATGTCAATGTAATTATTATTTTTTTTGTTTCCAATAGATATAAACTGAATGTACATCTACAGACTACAGATCACCTGTTTTCAAGGATCTGTACACAGGCCTCTATGAGCTGCAAATATGAGCTGCATTTCTGATACCTATGTTGCTGATATCATGGTGGACTCCCATCTCGAAGATAATGTTTAAAATTTATACTATATACTATCATAAGTTTAGCTGTCCAATATTCAGATATGAATATATGATGATAATTTTCTTGTTCTCAACTTTTGGAAACCACCCTTTATTTCATGTTTAATTTACTCCTCAGAAAATTCCAGTAGGTCATTTAGAGGATCAATAATGAGTGTGGTATGGCATTTGACAAACTGGAATTATTTAAAGCTGCTTATTAGTCATACAACCTATTTGATGGGCAGTATTAAATGATAATAATGGTAATGGCATGATCGAACTAGGTCCCTTTCGAAAATAGGATTCAGTAAAATTAAGTTCGAATCAGTCTAAATAAGTCAAATTCAGTGCAATATGAGTCATTTACAACAAAGAAGCAAAATAATATAGTATCTGTTAAAATAAGTTACGTTCAATATAAATAAATTTAGTTTAGTAAAAACAACTTGAAGAGAATAGGGACAACCCGGTAAAGTATCAGCATGGATCGTGAGTTGAATTTCACAATAAATCTAATAGTCGGATTGTCTAGTGTCTAGATTTTATTCATTTTTTTGTACTTAAAACCTTGTACCAAGTGGCCTACCTGGATTGATCCAATCCCGATTAGGCGATTACTATGTGGGCCGTTCCCACTTCCTCATAGGGCCAGCCCATTCCGCCCGGTCCGTCCTGGGCACTACCTCCAGAAGGTGGTTTGGCAATGAAGCAAGTGGGGGTAGTGTGAGAAAAGTGTGAGATTGTGTCAATACAGGTTGGTCACATGGAACACCTCTGTAAAGCAAACATGTTAAGTAAGGTGTGCAAATATTATGGTACAAATAATATTGCTTTCCACAATCAAGGTTTGTCACTCTTTACATGCCAAGCATTTGCATGAATTGTTTCACCTGTTTTATGCTCTTTTTAGAGATTCTGTGGGAGCAAAAATGCCATTCTATAAAGGACATGACACTAGTAATTAGCAAGTGGTAAGTGATGCAATCAGAGCATGAGGCCAACATACAAACAAATCAAAAGAAGCAAACAGAAAGTAGCATGTAAAAGCACATTCCTTTTCTTGTGACTTCAGCTAAGTGCTAAAAGCAGACCTAATAAGCACAACCAAACTAATGGAAGGCACTGAACTTTAGGATCTCTCTTTGTGTTTTTCATTATGATCTTAGTTTTGGACTTTGGTTTAGAATACATATACATGATTATTTAGAATGAAAACCTGAAAAGATGTCGGAAAATATGTTTTTTGTACAACTTATATAGAGAAATGTCTTAGTAAATCGAAATCTCGCACAGGTTAATCCGATCCAACTTAATAGGTAAGACCCTTTAGAGTAGGAGGAAAAGGGATTGCCGAACTTGATCCCACAATCTTACACTTCATTCTATATAGAATGTGAGCACACTCACATACATTAAGGTTACCATAGACTTGGTAGCTTACATCCACAAGTAAGCATGATCCATTAATAGCTTCTTTTAGTGGATCTACTAATATCTAGAAAAGGTGAATTATATTTACTAAAATTTAAATTATGTTATTTACTTATCGTGGAACCACTTTATCTCATTGCAATTAAAACGTCAAGAATTGTTTGATTTTACAAGTATATCCTAATTTAGTTGCCTTGTCCATATTTAACACTATACATAGTCTCCATCACAAACATTAATGAAACTATAGCATTAAAATATGAAATCCGTGTATAACGTAACTATTTGTTTCCTATCTTTTAGTAAAAAAAAAGGCGTTCAATGCTAATGATATACAGTGATATAATAACGCTAGAATAAACCAACAATCATCATGATATAATATTGTGGCAACCAAATTTTGCAAAGATAATTGGCAAAAATCATATACTCTCAAGTTTCTCATAGCCAAACAAGTTCCTTCAAATAGTTTTTAATTCAAGAAAATGACGCATGCAAAAAAGAAAACATCATTTCAAATAAATCTTCAAATCCTTTCAAAACAACCTTGATCCCTTTTCAAACTATGCTCAAATCGTGTACATTTTTCTAAGTCAGAGTATATCTAGTAAAAAAATCCGAAAAAATAAAAATTAAGATTGATTAACCTTGTATAATTATTAGTCAAATATGGTCCTATCATATTCTTAATTTCTTAGACGCAAGTCACTCTCCTCCCTCCAATTATCTTCTTCCTTTCAACCAATTTTCAATCAACTTTTTACTTAAACAAATCTTCCTCAAAATCACCATTAATTTAATCAATTAATCATACTCCCCTTTCCTCTTTTATCTCATTAACAATTCAAGCAAAAAAACAAAGCATATTCACCATGAATTTGAGCTCCATTAATGGCGTTTCAAAGGCATTTTCTGATTCAGATCAATCTGTTGATACACCCACTTATAATCCCAGAAAAAGATGTTCAAAGAAAAGAGTAAATCGAATCTTACCACCTTGGAAACGCTTTATGGGTTTGGGTTTTTGGATTGGATTACTGGGTTTGTTCTTTATTATCAATTGGTGGATGCTTTCTCGCCTTAATCATTCTGGGGTTGTGCCAAAAATTAGCTCCTCCATTAAAGCTTCTTCAAAGTCTTCTTCTTTTATTGTTAAGGTATAGAAATTTCATATCTTTTTTTTTTGGGAAATTTTGATGTATGATTTGCTTGTGTTTATTAATTTGAAGAGATCTTCCACATATTTTTGTTGAATTTTCAATTAAACAAGTTTAAATGTACATTAAAGATATTGTGATATGTAGATTGAGTGCACTTATATTGAACACTAAGGTTAAAGTTTCAAACTTTGGCCTCTTGTAATATTTTTGTTAAATTTTTAATTGCTTAAGTTAACATTTAGATAAAAAGATATTGTGATATATAGATTATAAGTGCAATTATATTGAACAAGAGGTTAAAGTTTCAAACTTTGGTCCCTTGTAATATTTTTTTGTTGAATTTTCAATTATACAAGTTAAAACGTACATAAAAAGCTATTGTGATGTATAGATTTAGTGCACTTATACTGAAGAAGAGGTTAAAGTTTCAAACATTGGCCCCTTTTTGTGGAATTTTCAATTATACTTAAAATGTACATAAGAAGATATTGTGATGTATAGACAAAGTGTACTTATATTGAACACGAGGTTAAAGTTTCAAACTTTGGCCCCTCGTAATATTTTTGTTGAATTATCAATTACACAAGTTAAAAAATGTAAATAAAAAGATATTGTGATATGTACATTGAGTGTACTTATATTGAACAAAGAGGTTAAAGTATCAAACTTTGGCCCCTTGTAATGTTTTTTTTTTGAATTTTCAATTACACAAGTTAAAATGTACATTAAAGATATTGTGATATATAGATTGAGTGCACTTGTGTTGAACAAGATGTTAAAGTTCCAAACTTTGGCTCCTTGTATTACTTAGTCCAAGATCCGCCACTGTGTGAGGTAGAGCATAACTTTTGATCTGTTCGGTAAAGAAATGGAGGGAGAGTGGTAAGTGTACCTCATTTGTGCTTGATGGTTAATTAGCCTTCAGCTCTTTGATTCATTTGCTATCACTATGAACTTAATATTGCATGCTATCGTGGACTGGTTGAAGTGCAAATTATTTTGTATTCTCGGAGCATGAAAGCATACATATTGTGTTTACAAAAGTATATAGATTATGCAAAAGGGAAACATAATGTACAAAGATTTCCACCAAAAGTACATCACGGGAAATATATATAGTATTTTGAAAAGCACATGTACACAGAGATATGCTCCGTGGTGTACAATATGCATTACGGTTGAAGTGCACAAGATAAACAAGGCAACTATTTTGATATTTAAATTCCAATTATGGAAGTTTGGTGCATGGGACGATGTTCATTTGCAAGTGTAGTCTATTGGTTAAGCACTAATAATCTGTTAGGATTTCAATTGGCTCCTGTATAATGAAGATGGATTTGAAGATACGGAAAGGTATGTAGAAATCACAGTTTTCGAAAAGTTGGAACACTTCGAAACTAAAGTTTTGAAAATAAATTTGAAGTCAAGGAGTTAGGATTTTGCTTTCATGTGATAGAAAGAAGAAATTTTTTGTTGTGGTGGAGAAGAAATTTGGCAAAGCATGTCTGTACTTTATGCTATTCTGCAAATTCGCTGTGACTTTTGTTAAATTGCTGTAACATCACCAATGACTGTTTATATTACATTTGTTCCGTTTTGGGGGTATCATTAATATGACTTTTATTGTGATTGGATTTAGGAAGATTTGAGCAAGATAATCAAAGTGAATAAGCCTCAAAAGACTCCATTTGGAAGGTTGTTGAAATTGGCTGCCCATGCTTTGGCAGAGGTATGCTTTCTTTTGTGTCAACTACTCGTTTAAGGGTAAATATGGCTGTACGAATGCATGCCTATACATGTCTTCTAGTTTCTTAAAGTTCACGTCATACACATTGTGTAGGGACAAAATAAGCCAGAGCCAAAAGGGTTGTGGGAAGAGCCTTATGATCGTGCCTCAAACTGGAAGCCCTGTGCTGAGGAGCGTGATTGGGAACCTAGTGGTAATCTCCTCCTCCCAACTCCACTATTGACAGTCAGTCTGTTGAGTCTTTGGATTGACTTACTCTGCTCTTGTTCTATCTATTCACCAGAAGGAAACAATGGATATATTATGGTTACTGCTAATGGTGGGTTAAACCAGCAGAGAGTTGCGGTATGAAATCTTATCTTTTAAGTGGAATTCTAGCTGCTGTGAGTTTTTCTTGGTTGTTGACTTTGTAGCAGGAGTTCTGAGTGCTGCTTTTGGTTTTTTGGCAACAGGTATGCAATGCTGTTGCTGTTGCGCGATTACTTAATGCCACTCTTGTTCTTCCCAAATTTATGTTCAGCAGTGTCTGGAGAGATGTGAGGTACCATTCTGAATCCTTGAAAGCTTATTTCATTTCCATCAACCACTTATCTCAGCGGGCTGTGTTTCTCGCGCTAACTAAGTTATGGATTTTTAGGGAGTTATTATCGATGTGGTTTTACTACTTGCCATGCCTTTATTATAAGGAAAATTCGATTTGGCTGAAATTTAGTTAGTTAAATAAGAGAGAGTTATGGGTCCTGCACAGCGTGAAATAGAAAAGTCCCACTAGACTTATGAAACTAATATTTCGCTAACTAAAATTTAGCCAAGTAGCCTTACTTTCGCTAAAACTGAGTTGCTTTTTTGATATGTTTGTTACTTTGTTTATTGTCATGCTCAAATTGTCTTCTAGCGGTCTAGCTTATGTTACTTTGTGTTTTTTGTGATGCTATGCTTGTGAGTTAAATTGTTTAAAGAATATAGTGAATCTAGTTTGTCATAGTCTCGTATTTCTGGTGGCTTCCACAGTTATGGAAGCTTCAGGAAATCTGATCCTCTATTCAGTTCTATTTTCCTTGAAATCGTGCTGTTTGCATGTTTATCCTATAGCACTATTTGATTTACTTTTTCTGCTGTTGTCCTCGTGTTATCAGACTGTTCCGGCCTTCGGCTGATGCTCTAGTCAATTTTTACTGCATGTTGTTGACTCCTCTAGTCCTCTGTGTCCTGTCTGCCTCGTATTTTTTGAACTTTAATTTACTAATAATTATTTGCAACAATGTAGTGACTAAATGCTGTTTCTGAGCGTATTAGTGCTTTTAATGGAAGAGTGACTATCATATTCCGTAATTCTTAGTCAATTCGGCGATATCTATCAGGAGGAGCATTTTATCAACTACTTAAAACCTGATATCCGGATAGTGAAGGAATTACCTGAAGAACTGCGGTCTTTAGATCTGGATGCAATTGATAGTGTGGTCAGTTTCCCTGCTAACACATTTGGGAATAATTTGTAGCAATCAAAGTAATAGCTTCATGTGTTTCGTATATACTAACTAGATGGTTTTGTTTCAGGTGACTGATGAAGACATCATGAAGGAGGCCAAGCCAAGCTTTTACCGCAAAAATCTCCTTCCCCTCTTACTCAGAAACAAAGTCATCCATTTTCTTGGATTCGGAAACCGCTTGGCATTTGATCCAATTCCATCTCCCGTTCAGGTATGCTATTTGAGAGTAGGCATGGCCAATAAAAGATATGAGGAGGTGTTGGTCTGTATATGGTGGTGACTGACATGGGATCTATCAGGCACTATTACACACAAAAAAAATTGCTGAACTATAAAACTTATTGAAATATTTAGTACTGATACTGTATAATCTTCTAACGGTACTATAAAATCCTTCCAATTTTACTCTAAAACCTTCAAAATGGTACTAATAAGTTTATCAATAAGACCTTTCTGTATTGTATTACCATTGGAAGGGGTTTTTAAGTACCAATATATCTGATAGAGTCCAATTAGTCTTCAGTAGATAGAGGCCTATTACCCCCAGATAGAGGCCTATTAACCCTCTATAAGATAATTAGTCTATTATTCCTTTTATTTTGTTAGTTTCTGTACACTTTCTGATTGGGGACTACAAACAGAGACTTCGATGCAGATGTAATTTCTACGCGCTACAATTTGTCCCAAAGATTCAAGAAGCTGGTGCATTAATTCTTCAAAGAGTGAGACAAAACTCGTCTTATGCTGGACCTTTGGATACTTATCTTCTAGGCCCATATGCTAAGAAAATGGGGAAAAGAAAAAGAGGTCATCCCGGGAAAGGCCCAAACTACCTAGCTTTGCACCTGAGATATGAAATTGACATGGTGGCTCATTCACTTTGCAAGTTTGGTGGGGGTGAAGAAGAATACAAGGAGTTGGAAGCTTATCGTCAGATTCACTTCCCTGCGTTGACAACCCTAAAGAATAACGGAAAGTATGTGTTTTGCTGTCTTTGGTAATCCCTAGCAAGTTGCAAATAGAAAATTATGAACCTAACAACTCGGTGCAGTGTATCCGCCTTAAAAATCTCGGTCCTTCTTAAATCACACCATGACCATTTTAACTATGATTTTTGTGCTTACCTACTCTAGAGTGTAGACTCTAGCTATAGAGTCAGTACTCCGTTAGATTCATGCTGGGGTGGATTTGGGGGGAGGGACAGAGGGAACAGCTGATAGGATTAACTAAGTGCCTTTTTTCCCTATCGAAGATGCATTTTAATTTTCCTCTACATGCCCTTGACAAGATTTAGAGAGTTTGGTGGCGATTTATGTAGTTATTATGGTGTAAGTAATCTTTGGTAATTCTCTATAACCTGCTGCAGGTTACCTACTCCCGATGAACTTCGGTCAGAAGGTCTTTGTCCACTAACTCCGGAAGAAGCAGTGCTTATGCTTGCTGCTCTGGGTTTCAACCGTAAGACACATATATTTCTGGCGGGTGCACAAATATATGGAGGACCATCAAGGCTAGCTTCCTTGACCAGCCTGTATCCTCATTTGGTTACTAAAGAAAATTTGCTATCACCATCCGAACTCGAACCATTTAAGAACTTTTCATCTCAGGTACTTGCATAAGGACAACCTTTTCTTTTTTCTCACAAGCTTACATGTCTTTGTGATTAAATAGATTTTGGCATGTAATGTGGTCAGGTATTGACTACTGAGTTTGATTTGTTTATCTCATTATCACTTCATTCATTTAGTCTTGATGGAAATATTGGATATCCAAAGTAATACCACCCCTTTGAAAACAACCACCAGGAGAAAAAAAGAGATTGGAGAAAAACATTTAGTTAGTTATGTCTCTTGTGATCAATCATCTTCCAAACTTAGCGCTTACAAGTTGTAGTTGCTCCTCTTAATATTCATTTTCCTTTCTTGTCTTTTTAGTTCTTGAAGCGCAATATGCTCATATGTTATGTTTATCTCACTCTAGTAGGTAGATTGGATTTCCTATTTGGTGATGTGAGACATTGGATGACAGGATGAGTATGAAATGTTCATTTTATCAAAATTTCTTCTGGGTACTCATCTTGCTTCACTGTTTTTCTATGTTATGATGGTAATAAAATAGTAGTAATGCTAACCAATTCATATGTAATCGGTAATCCTCTATCGAAAACTGTTATCCGTGGTAATGCTTGTCCACCCCCAAAATTGTGATTTTATTCAAAAAAAATATCACTACCATCCATTACCAATTTAGAGGTGCTATTGACTGTTGAGTGGGACTGGGAACGGAAATTTGTCAAGGAAATCTCTTATTTGGGGAGGGGATTCCACTACCACGGTAATGAGTAGGGATTTTCGTTGCAAATCACAGAACATTTTATTGTCATTACCGCCATGGTTTGGTTTGGTTTGTAATTGTGCTCTACAAAGTTTTATCCATTGACTGGCTGGACTATGATGACCTTATTGTTTTTCCTGTTTTTTCTCTCTTAGTTGGCAGCATTGGACTTTATAGGTTGCACAGCAGCCTCAGCCTTTGCCATGACAGACTCTGGAAGTCAGTTGTCAGCTCTAGTTTCCGGTTTCCGAATGTATTATGGGGGAGGACAAATGCCTACAATACGGCCAAATAAACGTAGACTTGCAGACATATTCTTGAAGAATTCCACTATTGAATGGAAAGTATTTGAACAGAGAGTAAGGAAGGCAGTGCGACAAACCAAACAAGTCCATCACCGGCCAACAGCGAGAAGTATCTATAGACATCCACGTTGCAAAGAGTGTATGTGTTTGTTGGAGTAGAGTGTTTCGGTCATAGTAGTTTTTGTATATTAGTGCTTCGTCAGGTCGTATCATCTGCCATTGTTATATGCATAAATTGCAATTGATAAATTACACTGATTTTTCCTACCCATTTAGAGGGCAAATACACAGTACGAATATAAGGCTTGTATTTTAGCAAGCAGCAGCTGCTAATTGTATTGAGTTGTAGCGTCGAACCATTCCTTGTACAATGCACTGATACAAATTCTTTTTAATGCAAAAGGCTTTTATTTTCGTTTGAGTTGTGTGTCAGTGTACATCTGTTCTCCTTGCTCTCCTGCTTGCTTCACAATTCAGATGATGACAGTTTGAGCTTTGAGTAATGCTTTTCAAGTTGCTTTACAGGTAAAACTTTTCTGACTTCTCATCTGTTCTAGAGCTGTCAAGTAAGTCGACCGGGGTTGGGACAGAATTTTCCAGCTCGAAGATGTGGCCTGGCCCTGCTTGTGAACTGTGATTATCCGTGATCCTTTTTCCCCATTATGTTCTACATTGCTTCTAACTAGAATTTGGAGTGATCCTGGTCGGGGCTGCTTTTGCCAAAAAGTGGTTCATTTTGGGCAAAGGAGTCGGGTCGTAATTTTGTGCCCAAACCTGAGATATCAGTAAATCAGACTATAATCTACCTTTTGTGACCCTTTACGGTGTCTAAAGCCCGAAAAATTTGCCAAGATTCGTGCAGGGCCAAACATGAAACCGGGGAGAATTTTCTGCGCAGACCCAGACTTTCAGTTGATCAGCTCTACTCTTAATTATTACTATCATGTCTCGGGTATAGTGCCTCAAAGGACAAAGCTTTGCTACATAGTTATCAGCTATTATTGCAGTGAACTGAAGCTGGAACCTGACATTCAGCTCTTGAGACATGCAGCAATGCATATATGATACATTTCTTTGTGATGGAAAACTTGATTGTGACTAATAGCTATCTGTTATTTTTTTCCTTGCTGCAGGTCTCGTATATGTATATTTGCTTCTAAATTTATCTGTTAAGAAATTGAAACAGGTAAAACTGACAAGGGAATCCTCACAATGTGATCCAAGCTTCCTGTTAAAACAATCTCTCCAAAGCTGAAATCCTTTGCCTGGGTAACAACATTCAGCTTGATTACCAGATCTTGGGTTTCCGTTGGAGCAATGGTAAACCAAGTTGGAGATACATCAACTGTCACCCCACTTGGTGGAAGCACAGCACACAGGTATGTTTCTTGTTTGCTTCCCACATTAATCACTTTCCGCTTAACTACTTGAGATCCAACAAGAGATGTTATTGTAACTGATGGTAGGTTTAAGTCTGCTGGATGTTCAAGGGGATGGTTGCATGACCCTCCTGTTGCCGCTTCAACTTTTTTTCGATCGATGTTGGACAATGAGCACAGGAAAGCTACATATTCTCCGTCACCTGAAGAGAAAGTAAGCATCTCCTTACTTGCATGAAGTTGCGCCAAGAAATCTCTCCCCCCCCCCCCCTCCCCCTCTAACAAAAGTTGGTTACCAAAATAAACCGCAAATTAGAAAGACAAAAAGAACAAGAACTGTTATGCGTAGTTGAAATTCTTTAACAGGTCAGTCTAAGAACCATTTTTCAGTCATGAATATTTTTCCAGCACTAGTTAATAATTTTGACTGGCTAAGCCTTGTTCTCTTTACGTGATTTTTGCTGGGCCTTGACTTTTTAATTTTGATTCCCCTTTACATAATTTTAAACAAACAATGTATATTACCATTTACTTCCACTCTTTCATTATATCATACCTGGGATGAATACTAAACTGGATCAATTGCTCTTGCTGGATTCACCAGGCCAGAGCCTATATCAAAGGGGGTGGAAAGATTCAAGCTACCGAGATCATATCCTTCAGAGAGTATAACATCTCCAGAATTGTCATATTTATTCGCAGTAGTAGAGATTGCTGATGCAATCATGGATGGAGTCCATAAAGGGTTATGTTGCTTGATCAGTGCAGCTATCCCTGCAATATGAGGCACCGCCATACTAGTTCCAGACATCAAGGCAAAATTGTTCCCTGTTGTTAGAAACTAAGTATTATGAGTTGTGCATAAAAGATTAGTGCAAGCCATGTCTTATGCTCTCTCTATCCAACTCAAAGTTATTGTTACTACTGGGTACGGATTTCAAGAAGTAAGGGGCGAGAAGAAGCTGAGAGAAAGGAGAGTGTTGGTGGATATGGGTCCCCATGCCAGAAAACGTATAAAGGATGGCAATTCTGGTCAGTGGGTTGGGTACTTGAGTTTTGGTTTGGTTTCGGTGGGGTACGGTTGTGCTAATAATACGTCAAAAATTTTCTGAATCTTGTATAATTACAAAATATGACAAAAGTGTAGACCTTAGCGAAGGTATCCAAAGCTCAAGGGTTCGGAGAGAGAGAAAGACAGAACAAAATCTGACAAATGGGTCACATTAGGTCGAATTCGGGTTGTTCAGCTTCAGTTCAGGTTAGGTTATCCGAGTCGAATCAGAGATCAGATCACCTACTTTGATTATTGTAGAATGCGAACCTAGAATTGAGGCAACCTGTTTTTGGGTTATTGTTACGTACAATTGGGACGGAGAGACTATACATGTGTACATCTCTTCTCTGTGCACGAAATCATAAGAACTTTCTTGAAACTTACCTTCAAATATGGGCTCCGAGGCACTAAGGGGGCTCCAAGCTGCCCATATCTGCTGTCCTGGTGCCACAAAATCAGGCTTGAGAACATCTGCTGGATTTTTGTGGCTATCAATGATATCAGGTCCCCTGGAAGAGAATCTGCTTACAGAAGGCACTTGTCTATCAAAAAAAGCCGCTCTCCCTTCGCCAATGGAGGCTCTTCCACCATATCTTATTACACATCCTTGTTCAGCTCTCTTTGTTTTCTCTTCATAGTATTGAGATATGATCTATGAAAAGAAACATCGTTAAAAAGAATGTCAAAAGGTTGTAACAATGTGAACTTTTATCAGAAAGCAAACGCCATTTACTAAACACACTACATTTTACCCACTTAGTAATCCACCCACTAGAAATAGAGAGAACAAACTACGGAGTACCCTGTTCTCGTGAGTTGGATTCTACTAGTACTACTTATATCTGTCTTTAGTGCACAGATTACTCACTGAGTAGACAGTTTTTTCCCCCAACCACATCGCTTAATTTTTATCGCTATTCATCACTTTCTTTTATTGTTCATTAATGGATTCTTATTCAACTTATCAATTATATTTTGAGAAAGATAGGTTTATGTAAAGTTTACCTTTTTACTGGGATTGAGGTTATATAATTAAGCTTGTACCTTTGCATCTGCAGTTTTTGGGATCATAATTCCAGGCACTGGAAAAGGCACTGGTTCTGCAACGAAATCGCCATAAGTAGGATTTGCAACTAAAATGAAACCCATGAATCCGAGTATTTTTGCAGTATTGATGATGGAAGTAAGAGAGGAACTCTGGTTGTAAAAACCAGCTGAGAAGTTGCAGATTACTATGCTGCCTGCTACGACTATAGGATCAAAAGCTTCAGGAAACTGGCATTCCTCTATGTAAGGTGCAGTTCTTGGGAATGACCCATTAATATGAACTGCATCTTTGGCTAACACCAGCTTATATTTCAGTATCCCATTTCCAAAGGTTGGCCCTGCATATGAGAAAAATCATGTTTAAAATTTGACATATTTGGATGCACGTCTTTTATGAGAAGTAACACAAGAAGGTAGATGTCTTTGTGCCAGATACAGTAATGTGTTTAACTCAACTCTTTATGTAAGCTCCGTGATATTTGGCCCAAAGTGAAATGCCAAAGTGTCTATACCCAAAGTGTCGAGGATCCGACAAGGGTACTTGGAAGTAATAGAGTCGGCTAAGGTGCGTTATCTTCACCCGGAACTTATTAGACTTGATCATCCTACTTATTCTCTGAAAGTGATAAAAAGACCCTCACATTGCTTTCTTGGCTACTAATCTCTCGTGAGTGACAGGAAGCACATAATTCTAAAGGATATTAGATAGAACGAGTTACCTGATAATCCCACTCCTGCAATCTTCTGACCATTTCCAAGAAAGAGTGTAGCAGGGTAGCTTCTGTCTGTGCTGCAAGCAGCAACTCCGACAGACCAAGGACTGAAGGATACCACAGTGCTCGGGCCAGGCCCTTTGTTCCCTGCTGCTTGTACCACGAAAACACCTGCTCTTCTTGCTAATAATGTGAAGATTTCAAAAACATCAAGGAAAGTTACTGTGTCTTCTCCTGGTTCATCTGGTTCTACCGACAACGTCAGAACGTCTACTCCATCCTTCACCGCCTGCAAACATCAAGCAAACTCAAAATTGAACTTCACTGACAATAAAGGATGAATCAAAAGGATGTCTTATGTTCATAGGAGGCGTCAGGACCCGTACAGCACATAGTTTTTTATCAGTTTGCCAAAGTAGAAGTCTAATATGTGAGCATTGAAACCTATTATCAGTTCTTAAAGCCCTACACGTGAAGAAATGTGTTAATACTTAATAGTGTTCGAGTATCAGATATTGAACACGCATCCTTTTTTAGATGTGTACATGCTACTTAAACGATGATTGTCGAGGTGTTAAGACACGTGATATAATTTTGTAAGAATAGAGTAGATCAGGTCCTTGTATTTCCTGAAGCAAAGGGCTTCTGGCTTCAATGTAATGAGAAATGCAGAATGGTTGCAGTTTGCGCATGCAAACATCCCATAATATGCATAAAGATCAGTGTATTTCGACTAATCATTTAGATAAGTACTTACTTGATCAATTGCAGCCAAGACATCAGTGAGAGTACCAACTGTTGGATATATAGCCTTGTAAACTGCAATTCTGGGAGGTAATTAGTAAACCCGATATAATTTATTGTTTCTCTACCAACTATTTCAACTATAACCCCTCTTTGTAATTAGTTTATACTATTGATTAACTCGAAAGAGTCCAACTTTAGGTGTGTCTACCTAAAGAAGTGTCATATGACTTACGACCTACTAAACTGGTAAAGAAAAAGTCTTTTCATTTTGAAATTCCTGTTTTTTTCTTCTTGTTGGCATGAACATCTCTTTTTTTTTTTTTTTTTTTATAGCTTTTATACAATGATAATTCATGTGAGACTTTTTTGAAATGGCATCTCCAAACTTGAGATAGTTCGAGTTGATTACTAGTTAAGAGTTGAGACTCTTTCCAAAAGAAGGGGTCGTAATTGAGGCTATTCTCGTTAATATTGAAAAGAAAAAATGTTTAACCTACACATCAACAGCAAAAATAAATCTCACCGAGCACGTGGCGCCATTCCACTGGCTGTCCCATAGAAAAACCATCCACCACTACTGGAACCCTGGAATTCCCAGCAGCAGTTGAGGCTACATGGCTGCATCAAAACAAATTTTCATGAATGAATCCAAGATTCTACTGTATCACATCAGTAAAAACAATTTAATACTTTGTTTTTAACCAGACTACACAAATAGAGCAAGACAAAACAAACTATATTCATAACATGCAGAAAACGTTGTTATTCAATATAAAATTCAACTATATGGAGGCTTTTGGACCAAAAACTCACTTTTAGCCCAGCTCTAGTACAACACTAACATGACGAGATACCAAAAATACTTTCATATGTTGACTAAAATTTGATCAGAATTGTCGGACCTTAGATGCTCACCCTAACTCGCCTTTTGAACAACTCTACGACGGACGATTATGATAGTCTACTTATATATTCACTAAATTCTCAAAATGCCTATTATACTTTATCCGATTTTTAATAGTTGCAATATTTTAACTTTTATGCTTTCTATTTTCCAATAATGCACAATTTTAACTTTTAATATATCTAAAAATCAATAACCATTGTAAATCGGAAGACTTCGAGAATTCTCACTATTAACTCTATTATATAAGTGAAGTGTAGGGGACACCAAAAATCAACATTTATCTTTTTTTTTAAATTCCTAATAAAATGGAACAACTTTCTTTATCACGGCTGTTTTCACATTTTTAAATTTTGAAAAAAGAAACACAAAACACCCTAAACAAACTTACGGTTACATAATCATGCAGAATTTTACATGATTTTGCACGTATCACGTGCATACATGACTAGTATAGTATATGTTTATGCGACCTTATTAGACTCATTTTAAAACTTAAACCCTTTTTAAAACTTTTTTCACTCTCGTCGATGCCATCTCCTTTGGCAACGGTTTCAGTTGACAATTCACGTTAGCCGACCCCAAATCACTTTGGGAATAAGGCTTAGTTGTTGGTGTTGTTGATGAACTCTTGTAGTATTGATTCATACTTATATATACAAAGGGTCAAAGTGTGCATTAAAGCCTATGAAAAGCAAGTGCAATACTATTAAAAAGAAAAGGGTGAAATACTCTTATACCTCCCATGACCATCAGCATCAAAAGGAGAAAGAAAATCCACAGAAGCATTAAGATGAGCCACAGCTTGAGCTCCATCAGCAAAGAACCTTGCTGATACTATCTTCCCATTGCATGAACTCGCGGAAAACGAGGACCGGTGTCACAAGCTCCACAAAAACGACTCGAATTCGAGCAGACCGAGCTAGCATTATCGATCATCAACAAGTCATTATGATCATTAGCAAAGCTTGGGTGAAAAGGATTAATGCCAGAATCAACAAACCCTATTACAATTCCTTTGCCTGCATTATCATCTCCTCCTTGTTGAGCCCATATAGTTTGAGGCAATTTTAGGAAATTTGGAGTGTATGTTGTCATTAATTTGACTCCTCTATCTCTTTGCACCAACTTCACCCTAGGGCTCTTTTGTAGCTTCTCTGCCTATTTTATTTTGTCCGCGCAGGATAAAAAAAAGTGCAAATTAGATCCTACGCTCGTGAGCATGATATGTATCACGTGGTTGAAAGTACGGACAGTTCAAAGTCGTACCTGAGAAGGAGTGGTGTGGATGGCAAAGCCATTAGCAAGATGGGTGTAGCTAAGGAGCTTGTTATATGATCCAATGTCTAGGGTGGTTTGGAGAAGTTGGTTGTGGGACTTCTCCAATAGATTTGCATGTGCTTGGTAAGCTTCACTAATTATACATGCAAAAAAATAAAAATAAAAATATTATTATTATTATCATTATTATTTGAACATTTATCAAGAATAAATTCTTACATCCAAACAATGAAATCCTAACCCCCTCCTCCCATCACTGTTTTAGGGTTCCATGAAAAAAGGGTGATTTAGGACCTATTTAGATTTACTGAAAACAACTGAATTGGACTAAACTGAACTGATTGGAACACTGAACTGAACTGAAATTAAGCTGAAATGAACAGGCCCTTAGGAAGAACTTCTATCATATACACCGGTGTACTTAAAATTAGGCGTACGCTTAAAAATATTTTCTATTCATTTGCTCGTTCAAAACTTTAGATTTTAGTTACTTTCTCATTTGAAGTCATTGAAATGAGAATGCAAATTTGGGTTAGGTGGGAGATCGTATTACTTTGGCCTTGTTTTCTTTATGGGTCTAATAACCTTAGTGTAAAACTTATGATTATGTTAATGTTACACGGTTTACACCTTTATAGACAAAGTTATTTTTCTATACAAAGTTGCCCTTTTTTCAGAAAAATATATATATTTTTTGCACTCGAACATATAAAAATAAACAACTATATAATACTTCAAGACGGTCATCGTGCAAAAATACATGGTTATACATGGATGTGTTGTTGAGAACCCGGTTCACGTTATTTTCTTCCAAGGCAAGTTACCGGGGGTTTTTGTGCGCGCACATTGGATTAGCCCTCAAACGTACAAAGATTCCCCATTGAAATGTAAACCAAAACAATGTATAGTATTAACACAACATGTTTTCTTTGCTCCTACTCACACAACAACCTGTTAAGATGAACTCTCATTTCTTGAGAAGATTGTTCACCATAAGAAAGGCAGTGAATCACCTTCAACCAAAACAATGTATAAAGATCTTTCTTGATCTGCATAGCAAGAAGCAAATATTTGACATGGTTTGAATATTATTAGTAGCAAAAGAAGGCAAGGAATAAAGATGACCAAGAAAAACAAAGAAAAATGGTGCATGATTTTCATATTTTATTTTTTTTGAAAGGGTGAGAAAATAATTTTGGGATTTAATTATATAGTGTATGATTAGGCAAACATCACAATTGTAATGTGAAGGAGGGGAAGTTAAATAGCGATGGCTGTTTCTTAAAAATCTTTAAGTCAAACATTAGCATGATAAATATGAGTGTTTTTGGAAGTAAATCATGGTCTTAATTACATTGCAAAAACTTGCAACTTAATTCATCAAGTAAATAAAGAAAAAGAAGAAAAGGAAACCAAGTGTCTTATCTTAATATTAGGTTCACTTTAGGTATACATAAGGCTATTATTTTGCTCATCAGCTTATTAAAGCTCTCCCACTATTGTTTTACTTAAGTGAACAAACGAGCTAAAAAATTTACCTTTAGTCATACCTAGCCACATAGTTGCCTACAATTGAAAGTGCGGATATTGATACAATTTTTTTGGGTAATTGGCATGATTTTACAAAACTACAACCCTTTTCTTTTATGACAAATATATCTCTATTATATAAGTGAAGAGGTGGGGGTGGACACCAAAAAGAATAAAAGAAAAAAATAATTAAAATAAATCAATGAGTTTATTAAGTAGTTAAGTTTTGTTTCCAAATTTACCTATCAGATTTTTAATAAAAGATGTTCAAAACTTCTAACTAAAATATCTAAAAACCTACAAAGTAAAATCAATTTTAAAAAATATCAAAGATTATATTTTCTTTGATATCTATAAATAGGCACCCACTTTGCTATATTTTTAACTTTGTTATACTTTTATATACTTTTGAAATTTTTATTTTGAGATGTGACTATCCATAAAATTATCTACTGTAGCTGTGAAATTTCATAATAAAATTGTTATCGCATGCACGCATCGCGTGCATAGAAATCTAGTGATAATAAGAAACTCTTCTTATACATTGAAAGAAAGATACTCAATTTGTGATCATCCCCTTGATATTTATCACAAGCATTCTTTTAGTTTGAGATCATGAACAAGCTTTACTAATCATTGTGTTGCACATTAATATTTCCTATATGCGTGATGTATTGTATGTTGCTTGGGCGCTTACTTTGATACAAACTACGGCATTTTCCAAATCCAGCCTTGAAGCTATCCTACAAACATCCCCGAGTTCGGTCTTCTTGACGAACTTCAAGAGTTTGGTCCTGTGGCTTCCTACGACTCAGGAACTTCTCCCAAATACAGTCCCATTGTTTGCAATTGGGGCTTAACAAACCCACTGTCAAAGAACTGGCGATCTGTGGCGAATATTCAGGATATGTTTGAGAAAATAGGTTTCTGTGAAACATGGTGTAGCTCATTGTACCTCTTTGTTTTGTGGAAACCCATTAGCTAAATGGCGTCGCTCAAATATTAACAGGGAGGATACACCTTCAACATTTGTTAATGAAGTACAAATTTCTGATTGCTTTTCAATCAAAAATTCAAATGACAATCACACACAAGATAGGAATCAGAACTGATATATTCAGAAAGGAATAATATTTGGGAATTATAAGCCCAGATTACTGCCTAAAACTGGAGAGCTTCATTTATACATTAATGCCTACATATATCTATCCTCCAGAAAACAGTACCTGCAGGCCGCCACATATAACCAAAATTACACCGAACTAAGGCCGAACCTCGTCGTTCTTTAGATGGTAAAAGACGACATAGTTCCCATCAAAAAGACGACTTTGGCACTACCGCAGCTATCAGGGAAAGCAGGCCCCTAAAGTGATCAACTCGAACCATGGCTAGAACTGAATAATCTTGCTGCACAGGATTTTAAATTACAGAGAAGTCACACATGATCAGCCCCAGGGGGCACAAGCACACAAGAAATTACAGCCCCAGTAGTTTTGAAGCACAAGCATGGTATTAAGGCTTCACAGTTGACAATACAACCCCTCACAAGATAAGTTAGTTCTACATAGGTGACTACTAAAGCTCTGCAAGAGTTA
>CANSGD010000542.1:417500-465987 GCA_947645195.1 Patellifolia procumbens | reverse complement strand
TCTAGACTTTACAACTCAAATGTTTTTAATTTAATTACAATTTAACTAATTGTTGTACTATTATAAAATCGATCGTCCTTGCCGCAATACAAATAGTAGGGATAACACATTCGAATCTTCTTCGACAATACTACCTTCCCGTACTGCATATACTGGCACGTAGTGTCATTCCCGGTAGCTGAAGACAGATTTACCATTCTTTAAAGCTTCAAAACATATAGGCAAGTATGATATATATTAAATATATCCTACAAATTAGTTTCTTTCAAAACATACAAATAAACCAATGAACTTTATAAAATCATTTCTTTCTTCCTTTCTAAAACAAAACCTTCTTTTTCTATTTCTAAATCAAATCCTTTCTATTTCCTTTTTCAAAACAACTCCTTTTCTTTCTTTTTCTTTCACATAGAAAGAGTTATAAACCTAAGGAATGCAACAAACTTTCCTTGCCTTTGGGCTAGTTAGGCCCTCCAATAACTATAGACAAAGACCCCTAGTGTGCACACCCTACATACGGCCAAACCGTAATAGAAGATCTAAGTCCGAGGTACTGATCAACGTACCCCAAGCATTCTATATATGTAATGTCGAGACAAACCCTACAAAGTTCCAATTCCTTAAGATACCACTTAGGTGATCCCCACAATTTTTAAAACACAAAACTATTCTCTTGAGATACCACATAGGCAATCCCATCAACTTTCAAAACATAAAATTATTCAAAATATCTTTCTATAATCTTTTCCTTTAATTGCGGTTTAGAAACCAAATTTCTATATTTGGAAGAACATCCTCCCAGTCAATCCATTCTCAACCAAAACCGAGATAAAAACCTTCTAAAAACACTTCTTGTAAACTACCAAAGTTTCTTTGGAAACTACTTTCGATCTTTGGAGGAACATCCTCCCTTTCAAACCAAAATCTCAGCTTTCAATACTTTGCTTGTAAACTATAAAAGTTTTGAATATAAAACCTTACCTTTAAACTTTGCTTGTAATCTATAAAACATTTAAGTAAGAAACCTTACCTTTTAAAACTTTTCTCGTAACTATTAACGATTCGAGTAGGAAGCTTACCTTTCACGAATCATAGCAAAACAACCACCGACCTATAAAACGATCCTTTAGTGAACTCGAAATCTACATAATAACATATATGTATTCAATAAAAAAATAATAGACTTGTCTAACTAGTAATGAGCTTTAACTAACTCTAGTTTTAGAAACAACCAACTTCTTCCAATCCTATAAATCATATAAACAAACAATCATAAATCATATAAATGACTTCAATATCCGAAACTGAACTTCCATTTAACCTTAACCACCATCTAACTAAAACCTTTACTAAATTCGTTAAAATCATCTTACTTTATATAAAATCAACTCTTAAGAATCGTATATACATTTTCATACTCAAAAGTTCATTATGAAACGATTATACGAAAAATGTGGAGCTTTAAAATCAACTAAAGAAAATATGAAGTTCGGGCAGAAATTTAAAATGACCATAACTTCCTCCTACTAAGTCCAAATCAAGCGGTTCTTGAGCCTATCTTGAGTAAAATTTTAATACGAACAACTTTTCTGAAATAGTATTTTTGTTAAAAATGCCCAAAAATTGCCGAACAGTGCATTTTACGAAACTGGCAGCAATTTCTTACGAATTACATCTAACTTCAATCTATTCCAACTCACAAAAACAAGTTTAATAATCAAACTAGTATTATAAACTAACTACTAAACATCTAATTAAACCTTCTACTCAATCAATTTATACTTAAAACCTTCAATACAAAAACCCCCAATTCAATTTCAATCTACAAACCCTAACTTTATAAATTTGAGGAAAACTAGATGAAGAATTCAACTTACCCATTAACAAAGAAAGGTTCGGGATGAGAAATAGATTGAAAATCAACTCTTAAACGAGCCCTAAATGCCCAATCACGAACTAGAGAACCACCCCTTTCTCCCTCCTTTGCACGCGCTTTTATCATTGTGGATGTTATCGCATTTGCTTGCCAAACCGTCGATAACTCCTCCCTTTCTTTCCTTCCTTCATCTCCCTCTGAATCTCCCTTTTCCTGTTCCTCCTTCCATTTCCTTCTTTCTACTTTTGCTCCCTTCTACGTTTCCCTTTTCTTCTTTTTCTTTCTTTTCTTTTTATCTCTTTTTTTTTGTTCTATTTTTCTAATTTGCTTACTCACCCTCACCTTCCCTCAATATTCACCACGTTTCATTCTATATTTTTTCCCTCTACTTCTAATCTATTTGGTCTAATTATCTTAAACTCCTTTGCTTATACATGTATCTAAATACATCTATTTACCTGTTCAATATATAATTTAAATACTAATACGACTTCATATAAAACAATAACTCACACTCGTTAAAAGAATTAAACTCAATATTTCTTGAAGTCATTCCATTAAAACTTGAAAATAAGTAACTAAGAAAGTTTAATTAATTTTTCAATAATTCTATAATCAAATCTAATTGCCTTTATATAAAATTGAGGACTATTAATATATAATCAGGCTAATAAATCATACTTAGCTATTAATAAAATACTCTTTAAAAATAGGCGTATTACACAATTGGTTTCTCCTAAGCGTCTCCAAAACCATCCTCAAATGCTCATCATGCTCTTCTTCATTCTTCTAGTAGATCAAAATATCGTCAATGAATACCACGACAAACTTGTCTAAGAACTCATGGAAAATCCTATTCATCAGGTCCATAAATATTGCAGGTATGACATCACAGTAAACTCATAGTGACCATATCTCGTTCGAAAAGCAGTCTTAGGTATATCCTTATCGGCTACCTTCAATTGATGATAACCTGTACGCAAATCAATCTTCGAGAAAACACTAGCTCCATTCAACTGATCAAAAAGGTCATCTGTCCTAGGCAAATGATACTTGTCCTTAATAGTCACGTTGTTCAACTCACGATAATCAG
The DNA here is from genome assembly GCA_947645195.1 of Patellifolia procumbens. Taxonomy (NCBI): domain Eukaryota; kingdom Viridiplantae; phylum Streptophyta; class Magnoliopsida; order Caryophyllales; family Amaranthaceae; genus Patellifolia; species Patellifolia procumbens. Next base: position 463,018 of record CANSGD010000542.1, on the reverse strand, counting down.
TACACAACCCCATACTACCATATTTCTTCTACACAAATAACACCGGTGCTCCCTAAGGTGACGCACTAGGTCTAATGTAACCTTTCTCCAACAATTCTTGCAATTGAGTCTTCAATTCACTCATCTCAGGAGGTGCCATCCTGTAAGGTGCGTTTGAAATAGGTGCAGTACCAGGAACTAAGTCTATGGTAAACTCAACGGCTCTCTTAGGCGGCATTCCAGAAATCTCACTTGGAAACACATCAAAGAACTCATTCACAATAGTTACATCCTCAATTCTCGACTCAACTTCCTTGCTTACATCTCGCATACTACACAAGAATACTTCACAATCTTCCTTTATCAATTTCTCAGCTTGCATGGCAGAAATAATCCCAAAACTCTTAGGTTTCCCAAAACGTTGGTACGAAATTGACTTCCCCGAAGGACTCTTCAAAACTACCTTCTGAGCTTCACAATCTATCTTCTCTTTATAATAAATAAGCCAATCCATTCCTAGAATAACATCTAGGTCTCCCAAATTGAATACTATGAGGTTAGAGGGAAAGTACAACCTCCTATCTTCAAAGGTAAGTTTCTAAACATCCTAGTACACTCACAACTTCTCCAGTAGGAATACTAATGGGAAAATCAACGACTTCAAAGTCTACTAGACCTAAACTCTTAACTACAGACGACGAAATAAAAGAATAGGTCGCTCCAGAATCAAATAACGCTTTAACTAAAGTGGAGTTGATAGAAAAAGTACCAGAAACTACATCAGCGGACTTTTCAGCTTCAGTATGACTCATCACGAACAGCTTCCCTGGAACCTTACTCTGGTTGTTGTTGTTGCTTCCATTCTCAGGCTTAGTGTAGCTTCCCCTGACCATTCTGCGACCCAAAGGTTTCCGTCCTTGGTTGCTAGCTTGGTTATAACCAGATCTCGCCTGACCATTGCCTCCATTGGCACTCTGTTCACGAGTCTGCTTCGTGAAACACTCGAACTCTCTATGTCCCTTCTTCTGGCAGTAGTTGCACGTAACCAGATCTCGCTTATAGTCTCTACCAGGGTGGTTCTTGTTACATCTCTTACAATAGTAAGTCCTTTCAGGCTTGGCCCCATCACTAGACCTTTGGCCATTCCTGTTCTGAAAATTTCCATTTCCATTCATGTTCCTCTTTTACCTACCTTGACCTCCACTAGCTTGGAAATCTTTCCTTTTGTCTCCTAGGGCAACATTATTCTTGTCACGCCTAGTCTGCAGTCCATAAATATGAGCGGCTCCCCCATACACAATAACTAGGGATGTAAAGGTTTCACCTCCTAATCCCAAATGAATTTCCTCAGTCAAACCTTGCTCAAATCTCTGAGCTTTCAATTCCTAAGTGGCAACTACCTCAGGTGCAAATCTAGACAAAGTTATGAACTTGTTGTAGTACTCAGAAATAGACATACTCCCCATTCTAAGGTTAATGAACTCTTGGGCCTTTTGCTTCCTCATGAAAGCAGGGTAAAACTTTCCTCTAAGAGCAGTGGTAAAGGAATCCCAATTGAAATCAGACTCCGCACTAATCCTAGTCCTGTTTTCCTTCCACCAAAGATCAGCCTCATCTTTCAGATACATCATGGCCTGATCTACCTTTATTGCCGCAGGGAAATTAATAGCTCCAAATATCTTGTCTAATTCTCTAATCCAACTCTCCAACAACGTAGGGTCAGTCTGTCCCTTAAATAAGGCGGCTTAACTTTAACCAGCTTTTCAAACATATATCGCCTGCAGTGTCAGGACGTTTAGTTCTCTCTGGGGTCAATCTCTCTGCCAAAAGACGAATGGCAAAGGCTAGGGCGACATCGTTGTTGGTCATCCTACTGCGTAACCTATGAAAAACACATACGTCCAATTTCAAGTCATGATTCATAACTAATTGCCATTCTATGAAGGCATCAAAAAGAAAATTGATCATACAAGATCGACTAAAGAAAATAGGTTCATCGAAGTTTACTTGGAATATATCCGAAGTACAGACAATTTATTTGGAACAAATCCAAGCACTAAAGAATTTATTTGGAGTACATCCAATCTCAAACAATTTATTTGGAATACATCCAAGCTCAACAATTTATTTGGAACATGTCCAAGTTCAACAAATTCACCATTACTTGCACAATCATTCACGATTGGCAATCATGCAAGAATTAAATAACCAAACATGAGAAATAAAATAAAATAATTCTCATTCGCGTACTAAATAAATATTGCTGAACTCATATGACCAAAAGAATATTTTATTTCTCCCAAAATAATAACAATAAATATTTCCTCAATTCATAACAAGAATTCACTATATAATTCCTCAAATGAATAGCACCAAGATAAATAACTAGTGTAGCATAGCTACCTTATTCAATAGAAATGCTAAAATAGATAGAGAAAGTGACATTAAAATAAATCTCAAGGACTAACATCATGATTCCTATCCTTATTTTCCTTGTACTTCTCATGAGAGAATGTTTCGTCTTCGAAATTATCCATATCCTCAATAACACATTTATAATTTGGCTCTTCAGCTCTAGTCATCCTCTTAATACGTTTAGGTGAAGGTTCATCAAGTTCTTCGATCTCATCTTCACTTTCAGTGTCATCATCAAGTAAGTCGGCTAGAAAAGCAGCATAAATATCCTTAAGGATTTGAACTCTAGCTCGGTCGAACTCTTGTAACATCTCATCATCACTCTCATTAGCTACTCTCAGAATACGACGTAATCCAACCTCTAAACTAGTATAGCTCTCAAGCACAGACTCTGTCGGACTCGTTATCACTAAGTACAATAGGATTGTAAAAACTTCGAACTCGATCGGCTTCACTATCAGACATGCCTAATTGTCCATCTACTGTTGAGCAAAACATCTACAATGAATAACAACGTTCATTCTTAGCGTACATTCCCAACAGTAAGTAACAAAAATAAATAAATAACCACAAAATAAATAAATCAACAACCAACCAAAAAGAAACATGTACTCAACACGTAAACATGATTCAAGACTCCAAACAATCATAAGTCAGACACTCAGACAAAAATGACTGAACAAGTGTACAGACTAAAAACAACTGAACAGACTAAAAGTAGTTAAACAGACAAAAACAGCTGAACAGATTAGCAGATAGGAAATAACAGAACACAACAAAATAGTGCAGACATATGATATTTCTATCCTATATACCCATCCTAAACTACCCATCTCAGTCAAATAAAGTAAATAAGCAAGACAAAAATAATTTTCGAAACTCAACAATTTTCGAAAATGTTCAATACCGAAAAATAATTAAAATTTTCGGACAATTCAAAATAAAATTTCGAACCAAATTCTGAATAATCCAAAATAATAAAAGGAATTAAAAATTAAATTTTCGGAAATCTTTAAAAGAATCGAAAAAAATAAATAAGAGAAAATAGAAATGAAAAATCGAAAATCAAGTTAAAACAATAAACTCGAAATAAAATTTCCACCAAAATAAGATTTGAAAATAAAATCCCCGTCAAAGTAAGATTCGAACCTTTTTCAAAAACAAACTTCGAATTCTTCAAAATAAATTTAAGAAATGAATAAGTAGGAACTTACTTTCATAAAATAACTCTTAAAATAACTAGGCTAGTTAGTTAGTTTATTTTAGGCGCCTTAAAAATAGTTTTGGCACGAAAGGCCAATAAAACGTTAAGCTCTGATTGCACTTTGTAACACCCCGACAATTCTCTCTTTATAAAACATATATTTTCCCCAACTAAAACAGAGAATTATCAAGGTATTATCGCCCGTGTGAAAACGTATCGGCTTACTCAGAGTATTGTAGCGGAAAAAATTAAATAAAACTTTATTAAATACTTAAAACATAATAATTGTCAAATCATTACCCAAACCTCTAAAGATAATTAAAAACCAACTTAAAATCTTTAGAATAAATAATCCATAAATCAACTTAATTAAATTAACGTAAAGGTAAGAAACAGTAAAAGTAATAAAATGATCTCTCAACAACGCTTCCCAAGTCCCAAATGAGTAATTGAGATGATGCATCATGCCTTCCCACCTGTAGGAAAATACTCAATTGAAAACTGCTCGCCAATAAAGGTTCATCACAGGATTAATAGGCACAGCCATAATCGACACACAGAAAAACACGTAATCAGCAAAGCTGAGTACATACATAAATAAAATAAAACACGAAAACCTAATCATGATACTAATGAACAACCAAAATATAATCAAAAAATATACCTCAAGACTTCAACTCGTAAAAATAATACTTGACTCCACAAGACATACAACATGATAATATCATTAGTAAATTGAGTAGACAATAGATCGAGTTATCAAACCAAAACCAGTCTTCAAAATAGAAAGACAGAGTTACGGGCGCGACTCCGTAACCCCTTGACCAACGATATCGAGGAACCTTTAGAAATAAAAATAGGGTACGGTGATCAATCCGACCCCAAGAAAAGTCATGGGCTACCACCATGTACTCCAACTCATACTAGTCCAGAACTTCAGACGTGCACAAGTCTAAAGCTATTGCTATTCACTTCCACTTTAAGTATTAGTAAGTTATTTGATGTTGAACTCTAAACAGACAACCAACACATAACATGAATACAACAAACATTCCTCTTTTATCTTAGGATTAAATAAGTGATCAAACAATTCCAATTGACCAATAATTAATCCTCCAAATTTATTTGTTGACTTAAATCAATAATCGAATGTCCAATGACAATAAATATACGTACCCTACAAAGCCCTCGGTCTTTGCAGAGTAGTAAAATAACCATAACCAATAATAATCCAAGTTACTCACAAAGTCCCCGGCCTTTGAAAAGTAATAAAATATCCACTAAGGGGAACAATACCAAAGTCCATAATCCAACAATAAAATATTATTAATCCAATTTCACATGAGGGATCAAAGCATAAACATTCCCATAACAACATGCTTGATTCAAACATCCATTCAATCATGTAATAAATCATAAAGGCAATTAACATGCTCAACAACACGTAATTCCAATTCATATCAATAGCCACGCATGAACCATAAAAGGGTTCCATATACATGATACTATAAATTATCTTAATCCTTAGGACATGATACTAGTCTAACACATAAGGACATGTACATACCTTGTGTAGGCAAAGTGAGAGGCCAATTTAGAATTCTAGAAGTCGCCTAAAGCAAATTCTCCGCCAAAGAAACCACGAAAAACCGGAAAAACAAAGGAGGAACACACGGCAGGGGGCGCGTATGGCGGTGGAGGTGCGTGTAGTCCACGAGCTGCTGCTGTGCGCGTCTGCGGGCAGCTGAGAGAGAGAGAGAGGAACGAGTGGTGGTGGTTGCTGTTGCACGGCAGCGAAGAGGGTGAGAAGGAGAGTGGGTGACAGTGTGGGTGTGAGGCTGCCGGAAAATACGAGAGTGAGTGGTGGTGGTGTGCACGGCGCCGGAAAACCGAATGGGAGAAAAAGGGGAGAGGGGCGCCGGTTTGTGAGGGAGAGAGAGAGGAAAATAAAAAGTGTACAACTATGGGGTTTGGGGGGGTATTTATAGGTTTTGCCTAAAACCTATGGCAATTAGGTTAGGCTTAGGTTTGGGCTTCGGGTTGGTCATCAAATACTAATTAAAAGTTTTGGACTCCTCAACCCAATATTAAAACCATTTTAAACATGACCATAACCTTTAATAAAATATTCAATACTTAAAATTCAACCCAATGAATATTAATGACTATCTAAAACGTTTAAACATCATTTGACTTTCAAAATACTCAACACTTAAATAATTAAATGAAATAAATATGAAAATGATTATAAATATAATTTAAATATATTTATAAAATTCATAAAATGACGGGAGATTACATGTACCAATTAAAAAATATCCTAAAAGGGTAAAATGTACCAATTATAAAAAACGGAGGGAGTAAATCTTACTTCATATATAATGAAATCACCCTTATTTTCCATCCTTAAATTTTCAATTTTCCATCTTTAGTACTCCAACCTTTCATCTTTACAGATTTTTACAAATTTGGGGGCTTAGTTTTTATGTTAGAACCGCGACACCAAAAATCTTCAAAACGATCCTTTAGAATTGAATATGTAGGGTCGGGATTTTTGTTGAATTGAATATTTAAGGGTTAATTAGTTAAACTGTTCATTTAGGTTTGGATAAACTCTTGGAAATGTACACTTAATTACTTATATAAAACCATGAGTGTTATTTCGAAATATCAAAATATTTTATTTTCACTACATAAAAAACGATATTATAGGGTCATAATGTATAATTGTCTTGTAAAATATTACTCCCTTTGACCTCCTTCCCATAATAAACTTATCATCTCTCCCTACAATAGTATTTTCAAATAAACTTCACATTTCTTCAATTAGATAAGGCTTCCATAATAATATTGTTCGTATTATTGGGTCCTCACATTATCTCTAAAGGGTCCTCAAAATACTCTGTAAAGTTAATACCAACTTGGGGTTGCAAAACCAGATATCAGATAATATCCAATCTAGATATTCAAATTTCCGAAAAATGAAATTTGGTATCCAAATCCAATCCGAATATACGAATCCGTATTTGTATGAGTGATAAAAGTGGAAAATCCAAGAATTGTGGTTTGTGTCGGATTTGCCACGACATCTTTCAAATGTCAGCTCTTCTCTTCTTTTCTTTTCTTTTGTTTTTAATTGAATCAATCAATGTATATAAATTCAATGAATATTGATTGAAATATCTAGAGATTTGAAGTTACAAAATCTGTTAGTGGACAAAGATAAGGGTATTCATAAGGGTATTCTTAAGATTGCTAATCTCGACCTGGGAAGGTCTTTAACTATCCTTCTCAAGAGCTATACCCAGGAGGTACCATCCATTCTCTGTGGCATAAGGATAACATTTTCGAAAACATACTAAACTTGCCATTACCAATCAGACAACAACAATCAATCATCAGGAAAGAGAAGAGGTAGAAGAAATACATATCCGGATGATCGATAATAGCACCATCATTGAGAAAGAGAATGGGAAGAGAAGGAGTTTGACTTCATGAAGGAATGGAGTAAGGAACTGAAAACATGGAACTCTTAAGGTGGAGGAATTAAGGTTTAGCGGGGGAGCCCGTGAAGAATGTTGTGTGAGTGAGAAGTGGGCTTTAGTCATTTTAGTCCAAAATCACATATTGTAAGCTAAAAAAATTGGATATTAGGATTATCGGAATTTTCAGTATAGCTGTTGGTCCTATAGAACTTACAAGTTTACTACAAGAGGGGGGTGAATTGTAGTAAAGACTATTAGGGGTTATTTTTGAGGAATTAATAAGTTTAAAAGAATTAAAGAGAAGTTAAAACCTTAGTTAGTTAAAACGCGTTTAAAACTTCGTCTCCATCTTTTTGAAAAAAACGCCAAAAAAACGTTTTTTCAGGCCTCGCCGTTTTAAACACAAAAAAACACCACCTCCCGTATAAAACGCGTTTAAAACGCGCCGAATGCGTTTTTTTGAAAAAAACTCCTTTAAAGAAAAAAAGAAACCACGTGTCTCAAATTCTCATGTCTCTGCCACTATACACGAACTTTTAGAGTTTTAGCGTAATTATTGTTTTGAGTCTTTTATAGCATATGTTCTTCCAAAATATTGAGACCTACTTATGATGAATAGTTATATAAGTTGATATCTTTTAAATTAGAGCATAAAATGAGTAAAACGCAAGAAAATAGTGTCCGGATTTTTAGCCAAACTTTTTAAGGTGGAGCCGTTTTAAACACGTATACATCCGTATTCCGTATCATAAAAAGTCAACGTTCTTTTTGTCGAATATTTGACCATATTTTTCAAATTTTTGCCGTTTTAAACTCGTCGAATTAAACTCCGTTTAATTCCCGTCCCGTTTTTAACTAACTAAGGTTAAAACTAAGAATACTAGAAATGCTTTTAAACAAGATCTTATTCCTATATTCTCTAGGAATAAATCTTGCCATTTTATTTATAATAGTTAATTACACCATATTATAAACAGCAACTCACTCTGTTCCTCTAGTAACTGGTTCCCTGTCACCCTGTTCCCCCTGAACATGTGACTTTCTCTCTTGACTTCACTCGAAGTCTTCTCTTTCTCTTTCTTCTCTTTCTCTCTTGAATGTAGAAATTTTCTCACAAAATTTCACTCACCCCAACTCAAATTAATGGAATACAATAATGAATTGTTGAAGAGAATAAAACCAAAATAACTTTCTAAAAGAATTAGACAGTTAATGTAGAAAGTCTTAAAAGCTAAAATCGAGAGCTTCTCAGTTTATGTAGCTGTGATATATCTTCAACGGTCTTCTTCAACTTCCTTGTAGTGGACGCAAGTTTTCAGGCATTATCTTCCACCTTCATAGCCGTTATGGATCATGCTTAGCCCACGATCCATAACCGTGTGTTTACACAGTTTGAACGAGTCTTCGAGTCTTCCATGATCTTCTCAACAGCTCTTGACCTGGTCTTTGGCAGTTTAGGATTTATATTAGATGCGCAGTTTGTTAGCTGAGATCATGGCCCCTAGAATCTAGGACCTCAACCCATCAATTTAGCCTCGCAAAACCGCCAGCTCTTCAACTTCTTAATTTCCTGTAAACCATTAACAAACTCAACTAATAGTATGGAATCCAATATTCCATAATATTAGAATATTAATTCTTCACAAAGTAATATAACTAAATATTCTATTTTCCTCAACAACTTAATTTTTGTTATTATTAAACCAATTCTCCATAAGTTTATTTTAGGTCTAATAAAATAAATAATTAATAATACTTTGTAAATAACTACATAAATAAAAACTAATTAAGAACTAATTAAAACTAAGTTAAAAACTATTTATTTGTCATCATCAAAATAATGAATACAACAATATTCCCCCTTTTTGATGATGGCAAATAAGTTGGCAAAAAAAAATATTTCTAACCTAAGTCTAAGTCTAAAGTAAGGTTTAAAGCTATATCTAGATCTAAAAAGTCTAAGTTTAAGTCTAAACTCAATTTGGACTAGGAACTGGATCCTCTAGGAACAGAGGCAATCAGAAAGGCTCTAGGAACTAAGTCAGACCAGAAAATGTTTTTAGACAGCCAACAAGTCTTTTCCCTCTTTTGTTATCATCAAAACTAAGCTATGTCCCTGCAGCACTAAAGAGTCAACAGTCTAGGCATCAATTAAAGTAGCTCAAACAAGCATCTCATAATATTAGCCATCCAAACACAAGCAAGTACGAAAAGAAAAAGCATGTGCAAGCAAAAAGGATCAGATTGAGCATATAACAAGAGGAAGGAAAGAAAAGTTCAGAAAGATCTGTGTCAAAAGAAGACACGCAAAAGAAAAAAAAATTGTTCAACCAAATATTACAAACCCAAATAAAATTATCCAGTAAATCAATTGTTTAAAGAGAGGGGGGAAATTATGGTTTGGTGCGTTTGAAGATGTTGGAGACAACGGAGTCAATCTTGGAGATCACAGCATCCACCTTGTTCCTGATCCCCGTGTTTGCCTGCTTGATGGCGGCTAAAGTCTCCTGCTACTATGTATCAAGGGTGGAAACTGACTTCTCTAAGACATTGATCCTTGTGTGCATGAGTGTCAGAGACTCCCTAATTTCCCTCAGAATTCCATGAAGTCCAGTGGTAGATATGAGAGGAAAATCCACAGCAGTTGAAGGAACCTGATCCTCGTCCAGATTGATCGTTTCAGCATTACCCGGATACTGGTCCTTCAGAGACTTACCCCAGCCAGTCTCTGGCTCTTCCTGACAGATCCCCCAACAGCTTCGCAAATAATTTTCTCTTTGTCCCTGCCTCAGGCTTAGTCACTGTAGCCTCTCCCTCAAATTCTAATTTCCCACTAACCACCCTCAAACTAAGTCTAGTCAGCGTCTCCTTGGTCAAATAATTTTCAGGCTCAAGGGTGAAAGAAGGGCTGTCAGACAGTTTGACTTTATTTTTCTTTAGAATTGTGGTGATTAGATTGCCATATCCCACCTTGGTATTATGGGATATGCAGTAGCAAAGGTGAGAGAGCATAAGAGCGGGAAAGTTTATCTTGATGTTCTTTGCTAAACAGTACATTATAGAGAGGTCAATGAGATTAGCTTGGGTTCTCTTGGAAGATCGGGGTAAAACAAAAAACCAAACAAACTGAAACAAAAGCTTGTGAAAGGGAGAGAGATCTTTTTGGTCAATGGACATAGAGTTAGGGTTTCCTTGAAAAAACTGAAGAATTTTTTCATTTGAGACGCCATTGATGTTTAATTTTGCTTTCCCTTTAACATACTCCTGGTATCCATCTGAAGGTACTTCAAACCATTCACTCAATTTCTTTTCTGTAAATGTGACCACACACCCATTCACTAAGCTTACACACACTCCCTCTGTTTTATTGAAGTTCTCACAGAAGGAACTCATCTCTTCCTCATATAATCCCTCATCTACACTGACTAACTTCATCCATTTTTTAAACTTTAACAGACTCAAAAACTCATTCCATTTTACTTTCTTGCACCATGCAAGATCAACACATAATCCGACAATAAATTGAGAGGATTTTGATTTCTTACCCCGTTTTGTGGGAATCTGAAGGTCTCTCCCCTGACTGCTTTCTTGATCCTCGTCATTGTCCTCAGGCTTGGGAGATGCCACTTCAGTTTCAGAAATGGGTTCTTGAGAATGTGTGGAATCGTCTTTTGGATTAGAAGATTCTTGGTCACTTTGCTCGTCCATGGAGGGTATTTTTTCGGCTGGGTAATTTTCTTGAAGTCCAGAGGTTGCCTTTTTGGGTGCCATGGGAGAGAGAGAGAGAGTATGAAGGATGAAGAGACATGAAGGAGAGAGAAGATGAATAGTAAAAGATGGAGTGGGTCAGTAAAAGTGGTCAGTGAAGTGAAGTGTTGGGTATATATTGTAATGATGAGGTGTGTTTAATTGAATGTGAAGAGGTGTGATTTGACTGGGTTAGGCTTGGGTAAATGTGTTTCATTTAATGTTTCCCCTCTTTAAATTAGATAAACTGAAATTGATTTTGAGTAAATAAAATGGTTGATACAATGAATCAGAGAAATCATAATGATAGGAGGAGAGAGAGAATAAGAATGTGGAAGAAGAAAAATTACTCTTGTGTACACGGACCCTTTTTAAACTATACAAGCAATTTAATTTACGTACTCTATATATGTGCATGGACAATAAGGATAATATTTAAAGACAAATGTGAGTCCTTAGACATGAACCTAGGTGTATGAAATTTAATTCATGAAGATTGTAGGACACTCTTAGAAATGATTAGTACATAGGGTTCAAATTTTATAGGCCATTTTATACAATTCTGATCATTCCTAGTTCCAAGCGAATCTTTTCAAATCTGTCCCTAGATAATGGTTTGGTAAAAATGTCAGCAATTTGATTTTTTGTAGGGCAAAATTCAACTTTGACTAAGCCCTTTTCAACGTAGTCTTTCAAGAAGTGGTGTCTGATGTGAATGTGCTTGACCCTTGAGTGGTGTACTGGATCTTTGGATATGCATATGGCACTGGTATTATCACAAAAGATTGGAACACATTTAAACTTAATACCAGAATCACGTACCTATTGCTTGATCCATAAGACTTGGGAACAACATGCAGCAGCAGCCACATATTTAGCTTCAGCTGTTGACAAGGCAAATGTATGTTGTTTCTTGGATCCCCAAGAAACTAAGCTTGTTCCTAGGAACTGGGCAATTCCTGAGGTACTTTTACGATTGACCAAATCTCCAGCATAGTCAGCATCAGAGTAGCTAACTAGGTCAAATGTATCACTACGAGGATAGAACAAACAGAGATAGTCACTTCCTTTCAAATACCTAAGGATCCTCTTGACAGCTATCAAGTGGGATTCCTTTGGATTTGATTGGAACCTAGCACATAGACCAACACTGAAAGAAATATCAGGCCTACTTGCAGTTAAATAAAGAAGAGATCCAATCATACCTCTGTATAATTTCTGATCTAGTGATTTACCATTTTGATCTTCATCCAACCTTGTTCCAGTTCCTATAGGAGTGTGGTTGGTTTTAGCTTGTTCCAGTCCATATTTCTTTAGCAGTTCTTTAACGTATTTTTGCTGATGGATCATTGTTCCTCTTTCAGTTTGCTTGATTTGCAAACCAAGAAAGAATTTCAACTCTCCCATCATGCTCATTTCAAATTCACTGCTCATTAAGTCAGCAAAACCCTTGCACAGAGAATCATTAGTAGCACCAAAAATAATATCATCAACGTAATTTTGTACTACTAAAATGTCTGTTCCTTTTGATTGAAGGAACAAGGTTCTATCAACTTTGCCTCTAACAAAATTATGAGCAAGTAAGAATTTAGAAAGTCTTTCATACCAAGATCTAGGAGCTTGTTTCAGCCCATATAAGGCTTTATCTAGCTTATAGACCAGGTTTGGAAGATTAGGATTTTCAAATCCTGGAGGTTGTTCCACATAGACGTCTTCCAATAGATATCCATTTAAAAATGCACATTTAACGTCCATCTGGTACAACCTAAATCCCATAAAAGCTGCAAATGATATTAAAATTCTTATTGCTTCTATTCTTGCTACTGGAGCAAAGGTTTCATCAAAGTCAATACCTTCTTGTTGGTTGTAGCCTTTTGCTAGGAGTCTGGCCTTGTTTCTGATCACAGTGCCATGTTCATCTAGCTTGTTCCTGAAGACCCACTTTAACCCAATTACCTTCTGATTCTTGGGTTTGGGCTCCAAGTGCCATATCTTGTTCCTCTAAAATTCATTCAGTTCCTCTTGCATGGCATTTATCCAGTCAGACTCTAGCATTGCTTCATTGTGGTCTCGAGGCTCTATCATTGATAGGAACGCTTGAAAGGCACAAAATTTTCTAAGTTGAGATCTTGTTTGAGTTCCCTTCTCAAGGTCGCTAATGATCAGCTCTAGGGGATGTGAATTCTGGTGCTTCCAAGATCTTGGTTCAAATCTTCTTGTTCCTGTTCCTTCAACTAGAGGTTCTTCAGTTTGTTCCTGTTCATTCTCTGTGTGAATTTCTTCTGCTTGTATTCCTGCATCTATTGTTCCTTCATTTACCTGTTCCTCGTGAAGAACAGGCTCAGGAACCGTTAGTTCATTTTCAGGAATATGTTTCTTAACTGTTCCTGCAGGAGTCAGTTCCTCCTCAATATTGTCAGTCTCTTGAGGATGAGTTAACCCAATTTGAAAATCATTTTCATAACATGGTTCCTGCAGTGAGTCAGTTTCATCAAAGATAAATGGACACTTTCCTCTACGCACATTGTTCTCTTATTATAAACTCTGTATGCTTTACTATTTAAAGCATATCCTATAAAAACAGCTTCATCACTTCTAGCATCAAATTTACCTAAATTGCTTTTACCATTGTTGTGTACAAAACATCTACATCCAAAGACTCTAAAGTAAGAGATATTTGGTTTTCTTCCTTTGAACAGTTCATAAGGAGTTTTCTTGGTGATGGGTCTTAGCATGACCCTGTTGATGATGTAACATGCAGTGTTCACAGCTTCAGCCCAAAAATTCTTTGGAAGATTGCTTGATATAAGCATTGTTCTAGCCATATCCTCCAGAGTCCGGTTCTTTCTTTCAACTACACCATTCTGTTGTGGTGTCCTTGGAGCAGAGAAGTTGTGATCTAATCCTTCATTACTGTAAAAATCATCAAACTTGGAGTTTTCAAACTCCGTACCATGGTCAGATCTTAGGTGTTTCAATTTAAAACCACTTATACTTTGAACTTTCTTAGAAAACGTTATAAATTCATCAAACGTTTCATCCTTGCTATGAAGGAAGATTACCCACGTAAATCTAGAAAAATCATCAACAATAACTAATACATATCTCTTACCTGATCTGCTTTGGATTCTCACCGGGCCACAAAGATCCACGTGGATCAGCTCAAGTAGACTTTGAGTGCTTACCATTTTCTTGGATTTGAACGAGGATCTGACTTGCTTCCCTCTTACACAAGCTCCACAAACTCCATGGCTTGATCCTTTTATAGTTGGCAAACCAACTACCAAGTCTTTACCACTTAGTTTATGAAGCAGTGTAAAGCTTGCGTGACCACACCTTTTATGCCAAAGGTTTTAGTCATCTTCTAGTACACTAAGACAAGTTAGATTGTTCCTAGGAACAAGGTTTAGGTCAACAACATAAGTGTTTCCCTTTCTTGTTCCTTCTAGTATTTTGGTTCCTGTAATGGTGTCACTAACCACACAACATTCATTAGTAAATTTCACATTGTTTCCTTTGTCACAGAATTGAGAGATGCTAAGCAAATTATGTTTCAAACCCTCGACTAAAGATACATTATTAATGGAATGTGACTGAGATTTCCCAACTTTAGCTATACCTACTATGTTACCTGTCAGGTTGTCTCCAAAGGTCATAGTTCCTCCTTCGTAGACTGAAAGTGAGAGAAATTTGGTTTTATCTCCTGTCATGTGCTTGGAACAACCGCTATCGAGGTACCACAGGTTGTTCCCCCTCACTTTAGTCTGCACCTACAGTAATTAGTCAGTGGTAGGAACCTAGTTAGACTTGGGTTCCTCTGTTGAGTGTGCGTTCCTCTTAATTCTCCACTCTTGCTTCACTAAGCGAGTGTTCATTTTGATCTGTTCCTCTTTGGTGGAACAGTCAGACACTAAGTGTCCACTATTCCCACAGTAGGAACAGATTCTGTTGCTTGGCAGGTCAACATATTTTTTATGTTTGTTCCTCTTCTTATAATTGAAACCTAGTCCATTCCTTCCTTTATTTTTATATTTTTGTATCCAACTAACTGGATCAAGAAGCTTGACTCTTGAAGATTCCAGTTTCCTCTTCAGTACCATATTTTCATTTAGCACTGATTCATGCTCAATTTTCAAATTTTCAAATTCTTTACTGGTACTGTCAGAGGAACTGGTTCCTTCAGGAACAACTAGTTTCAATTCTGCCAAAGCAATATTCAAGAAGTAGTTATCATTTTTCAGTTTTTCATAAGCTTCTTGAAATCCATGGTATTTATGAAAAATATCAAAGAACCGTCCTCAATATCTGAAATTTAATTTTTTAAACCAATTTGTGTGTTCCTTGGTAACTTTCAAGGCCTTCTCCATATTCTCCTCTCTTATGCAGATTGCCTTGTAGTTATCAAGGGTTTCTAAAAGTAATTGAGTGAGTTGGTTCTTATTTAATTTTGATAATTCTTCTTCAACAACATTAAAGTTTACCTGTTTGTTGGATACGTCCTCATCACTATCTGATTTTGCCATTAGACACAGCTGAGCAGTTTCATCCTCAGGTTGTTCCTGTTCCTCATCAGAATCTGATTCACCCCAGGCTGCTACCATAGCCTTTCTCATTTCAGTTTTAGAGAAAGGTTTTGGCTGTTCTTTGCTCTTGAATCTGCTTTTTCCTTTCTCGTTTTCCCACAAAGGACATTCCTTTATGAAGTGATCTGGACTTTCGCATTTATGGCAGCTTAGCTTTGAGGTTTTCCTTGTGCTCTTCCCTTTATAGTTCTTGTTGAAGAACTTTTGAATTTCTTAACTATCAAGGCAGCTTCCTCTTCATCAGTTTCTGAATCATCTTGTTCTTCAGTCTTGAGAGCCAGGGACTTTGATCTGTTGGAGTCAGGTTCATGAGTTCCTAAGTGCAACTCATGTGTCATCAAGGATCCAACAAGTTGTTCGATGTTAAACTTGGTGAAATCCATGGTTTCTTATAGAGCTGTCACCTTAGCCATCCACTTCTCGTCTTGTGGAAGACTTCTCAATACTTTGCGTACTTGTTCCTCTGGAGAAATAGATTTTCCTAGAGAGTCAAGTTCATTTATGATATTTGAGAATCTTGTAAGCATATCATGAACTGGCTCTTTAGGTTTCATTTGAAATAACTCAGATCTATGCATGAGCATGTCTATCTTTGATCTCTTGACCTCGCTTGTTCCTTCATGTGTAACTTGAAGAAGTTCCCACATCTGCTTTGCACTCTTGCATCCCATGACTCTATTGTGTTCATGAGGACCAAGACCACAATGCAGAATCTTCTTGGCCATGTTGTTCATCTCCATTTTCTCGAAGTCTTCTTTGAGAGCGGTTTTGTAACTAGCTCGCCTTCTTCATTCTTTTCAGTGACTTCAAAGTCACCTATCTCAATAACTCTCCAAACTTGATAGTTTTCTACCTTAATGAATATTTCCATCCTATTCTTCCAATAGGGATAGTGTTTACCATTGAACATTGGAGGACATTGAGTAGAGTATCCCTCATCTAGCTTTTCTCCAGTTGTATTCATGTTCTCTAGGATCAGTCTCCTCAGTGTTAGCTGTTTCAGGAGGAACAAGCTCTGATACCAATTGTTGGTCCTATAGAACTTACAAGTTTACTACAATAGGGGGGTGAATTGTAGTAAAGACTATTATGGGCTATTTTTGCGGAATTAATAAGTTTAAAAGAATTAAAGAGAAGTTAAAACTAAGAATACTAGAAATGCTTTTAAATAAGATCTTATTCCTATATTCTCTAGGAACAAATCTTGCCATTTTATTTATAATAGTTAATTACACCATATTATAAACAGCAACTCACTCTGTTCCTCTAGTAACTGGTTCCCTGTCACCCTGTTCCCCCTGAACATGTGACTTTCTCTCTTGACTTCACTCGAAGTCTATTCTTTCTCTTTCTTCTCATTCTCTCTTGAATGTAGAAATTTTCTCACAAAATTTCACTCACCCCAACTCAAATTAATGGAATACAATAATGAATTGTTGAAGAGAATAAAACCAAAATAACTTTCTAAAAGAAATACACAGTTAATGTAGAAAGTCTTGAAAGCTAAAATCGAGAGCTTCTCAGTTTATATAGCTGTGATATATCTTCAACGGTCTTCTTCAACTTCCTTGTAGTGGACGCAAATTTTCAGGCATTATCTTCCACCTTCATAGCCGTTATGGATCATGCTTAGCCCACGATCCATAACTGTGTGTTTACACAGTTTGAACGAGTCTTCGAGTCTTCCATGATCTTCTCAACAGCTCTTGACTTGGTCTTTGGCTGTTTAGGATTTATATTAGATGCGCAGTTTGTTAGCTGAGATCATGGCCCCTAGAAGGCTAGAATCTAGGACCTCAACCCATCAATTTAGCCTCGCAAAACCGCCAGCTCTTCAACTTCTTAATTTCCTGTAAACCATTAACAAACTCTACTAATAGTATAGAATCCAATATTTCATAATATTAGAATATTAATTCTACACAAAGTAATATAACTAAATATTCTATTTTCCTAAACAACTTAATTTTGGTTATTATTAAACCAATTCTCCATAAGTTTATTTTAGGTCTAATAAAATAAATAATTAATAATACTTTGTGAATAACTACATAAATAAAAACTAATTAAGAACTAATTAAAACTAAGTTAACAACTATTTATTTGTCATAATCAAAATAATGAATACAACAATAGCTACCCGTATCTGATTATCCGATTTTGGATACCACCGAAATATTCGAATTTCAAAAATCAGATCAGGCATCCGGGATTTTGGTTCGAAAAATCGGTTTTTTTTGTGCATACCCCGAATACCAACTATAGTCTATTAATACAGTAAATGATCACAAAGGACCCTCTGACCACTACCAAATACTTTCTTGATATGGGTGTAATGTTACAATGAAAAATATATAAAACGGTCGATGGGATGCAATTAAGGAGTTATCTCAAGCTTATTTCCAATGGAGTTTAGTTTTTCAATTAAGTTTTTTACGATTCAGTTCAATTCAATTCAATTCTGTAAATTACTTTTACCCTCATATCTCACTATTTCTCTAACTCAATTTTCTTCGGTTCATTTCCGCTGTTTTTCAGCTTAGAACAGGTGCTTATGTCGTGACGGTGTAGCATTTACAACGGGTTGTGCTAAATGCCGCCTAGTATTTTCTTACTAACGCCCTATATTTAATACGCTAATTACCAATGTACCCCACATCACTCTTCCACACTACTTCTCCTACCACCACCACCACACCACCGCAACCGCCGCCACCACCACCGCCACCCCACCGCCACCGCCGCCCCACAGCCATCACCACCACACTGTCGCCGCCCCACCCCCACCACCGCGCCGCCGCAACTTCACCTCAACCGCCACAAAAATATGACCGTCAAAAAAAAGTCCATAAAAGTGAGTCTTGTGTGGCACAAGGCCCACCATATGGCGAGCCTTGTGTGGCACAAGTCCCACCACATGGTGAGCCTTGTGTAGCACAAGGCCCACCTTTTAATCAACATTTTTTTTGATTTTTTCAAATTTTTATATATGTTTATTTGTAATACTTCCTCTGTTCTTTTTTAATCACTAAATTTCTCTTTTTACACTATTCATCCATCTCCCTTAATCAACTATAATGATTTATGTACAAGGATAAACATAGTCATGAGAGATCTTGTTAGATTCATCTCGGTACATACTTAATTAAAATTAATTTTTTATAAGTTTTACTTGAGTATAATTAGAGTTATTAGAATTCAAAGTTGTGCGTTGGGAGGCGTAAAACTCTATATGTAGTGATTAATAAAGAACGGAGGTAGTATTTATTTGAATTAAAAATTGTATATTTGTGAACAACAATTAATTTAGTTAAAATATTAAAAATTAATTATCTTAAACAACATTAAATTCAATTAAATATTACACATATATTTTACTAAATTTTAATATTAATAAAAAAATTATCCATTAAAAAACGAACCTTGTGTGTGCAACACAAAGATCACCTTGTGGTGGGCCTTGTGCAACACAAGGATCACGCCGCACAAGGCTCACCACGTGGTGGGCATGGTGAGACTTGTGTTGCACAAGGCTCGCCTTTTATAGACTTTTTTTTCACCGGACATATTTTTGTCCCGATGGCGGTGGGGTGGCACGGTAGAGTGGCGGCAGTGTGGTGGTAATGTCGGTGGGTGGTGGTTTGGGCGGCAATATAGTGGTGGTAGTGGCAGTGGGTGGTGGTGTGGTGGCGGTGGTTGTCAAAAGTGGGTGTGGTGGTAGGAGAAATAGAGTGAGAAGAGTATGTATAAAGTTAGGGGTTTTATGGGAAATTCATATATATTTAGGGCGTTACCTAGAGTATTTAGGGCATCATTTCGTCGTCCACTTTACATAACACAAAATTATTTGTGGAATATCTCCTTAATCTACCAAAGCGGAGATAAAAGGAACCAAAAAGCGTAGGTAAACACGTGAAAGCAATTAGAAAAGAAAGCAGATGGAAATAATTGAAAGCAGCTGGGTTTAGCCCACATCACATCACACAGCAAATACCTGTTCCACTGCTAATTTCAGCTGTAATACAAGTGGAAAGGTTAATAATAATTCAAAGTTGTGACTTCTAGAGTTCAGTAACCTTTTCAAAGCTGAAAAAAGAATCAAATAAAGGCCATTAACAGACCTAATTCATTTACATTAGCATGCTTCGTGGGATCATCATTTCATTTCCATTTCTGTAATGCTTAGATTTAACATTATTTACACCTTAGAATTTTAATTAGATCATATTAAAATAGCAAAGCACCAAAAGGATTATAAACACAACCAACACCACCAGAATCTGTCAAAACTCCGTTGAATTCCTGCATGATTGGCCTCCTGTTCGAGCTATGGTTCGACTTGGGAACCCTAACTCGAGCACCTTCTCCCAATCCACTTCTTCCTCCTCCTCCTCTTTTGCTTTTAACAACTCCAAAACCCGTCTAGCCTTCTCCTTTGCCCGTTCTCGACTATTTCTTTCTGCTACATCCTTAAGCACCTCCATTGCCCCAGCTGCCTTCGCCAATCCTCTGAATCTCAATCCCCCGCCATGACTTAATGCACAAATTACTGCAACACAGCTCTCCTGAGTTGACTCAGAGTCAAACTCACCCTTCTTAAGCAACTCTACCAAGAACTCAACTGCACCAGCATCCAGCATAGCGGCCCTCCCCTCACTACAAGCCCCCAAGTTACATAATATTAGCAAGGCTCGTCCTGGCATTTGATCCAACTTGACCATGCCAAGTAGTAGTTGGACTGAACCGAGTTTGACCAGCTTTAACCTATTGCTCTGGACCAGTGAAAGATGATACAGGGCCAGTGCAGCATCATGCCTCGCTCTTTCACTATCTGATCTCATCATTATGTGGAGTAACGGCTGTAATGCACCGAGAACTCCTATAGCGGTTTTGTTCCCATCATCAAGGGCTAAGCTGAAGAGTGCACCACATGCATGTTCCTGAGCCTCCGGGAATCTCCCCCTCAAGACATCAATTAGAGGGGGGACGATTCCTGCCCTTACAATCTTAACTTTGTTCACGTTTTCTAGGGATAAGTTAACCAACACTGCTACCGAGTTGACCTAAAATGAATCAAGTTAGGAGTAAATTTAACATTGTAAAGCTAAATCGGGATTTATTTGCAATAATCAACTGCATTTATGCTCATGTTACTCGATTAAGTTAACTAGTTTAAAAGAAATCAAAGGCAGATTTGGAATTTTGATTGTGGGTAAAACACATACAGTCATGTAAGCACACATTTTGTATTATACCTACTTCTGGAGTGTTTTCCATAAATAGCTATTGTAATAAAAAATCATTGCAAGAAAGACAATATTGCATTATTAATTTAACCATAATCACTACATCTCAATTCTCTCTTCTATACTAAAAAGTCTTAACTGCAATTCGCGCCTCTCTTTCTTTCTTTTTCCTCAACAACCGCAAGCTCCTCCAATCCGTCATAGTACCACGCAACAACCTACTATTAACCCCTCTTCCATCAACATTTTAAGAGTCACACATTGGCATTGAAATACAGAAAGAATACTGTTGAAGTAGCTTGGGATCTCAAGGTAACTTATATGGTTCACCATGATGGATATATCCCAACGTCTAGCCCCGAAGCACACTGACTAGCTAATAGGATCTCAGTACCAACAAATTCAAAAGATAAGGTTTGAATTTTTCACAAATTGGGAAATTCTCTCCTGAATGTTTCTAATTCCCTCATTTTTCGTGATACATCAAAGTACAAAAATGGGAGAGTTAACCACTTATAAAGTGAATTCTATCCCAAAACCAATCGGCAATGATATGAGTAACTACCCACTCCTTTACTTCAACATATGATAACTCACGTATTCACAACACGCATTGGGTTCATCATCATTCAAACAAATACCAAAAGCAAAGTATAAATACTCTCTTCATTCGAATAGTCACATATTTATGTTATTAATTTTAGGATGTTTGAACAAGCTGCTTCCCTAAAATAGCACTAGTTTCCACATCCTCTGCCTTCTACTTAATTTGACTAATGGAGAGAAACTGAAAATCGTCTAATCATCATAATGCATAAAAGAGTCCTTAGAATCCTAATTCTAATGACATAATCATTTGGAAAATTACATTTTAAAACAACTTCATTTGAAGACTACACCTAAATAGAGTAACAATCTAGTCAATTATGGATTTAACAATTTGTGGAGATATCAAGATAAATTTGACCATAAATATACTACACAAGATGACAAGATCATACTCAACAACATACACTACACTAATAATAAAATATTAACTAGATATCATCACTTCACAATTCAAAGATTCATACTTTTAAAAAACATAAACTTTGAAATCGAGAGGGATAGCTCAGTTCATCACAACATTCCCCGTGGGATCGATTCTCATCCCGCCCTGGACAGAACTATCATTCTATACAAAAATATAGTATAAAAAAGATGTTTTAAAGAATAAGCTAATATATAATAATACCTGAATGTCAGTATACTTGGAAGTAATCAAAGAGCGAAGAGCAGACAGAAGCCGCGAAGTACACAGATTAACACGCGAGTCCACACTACTTCTAGTGATCTTCCTCAACCCAACCAAACACTCCTCCTGCTCGTACACGTGCGGACTCCTAAGCTTCACAGCATACACGTCATCTTCACACGTGCTCGACTCGGCCAACTCAAACTCAGAGCTCGACGAGCAGGAAGAGTAACAACTCGGCCGAGTCGTCAAAACTAACGGCGTCTTCCTAAACGAACCAGACAGTGACTCGGCCGAGTCAAACCTGGTTTGCCTCCGAGTCAACTCGCTCTCAGAGTGTTCAAAGAGATTCGAAGCTGGGTTCTCATCCACTCTCCCTAACAACTCCCAAGACAACAACCCACCTTCTCTTCTGTTGTTGTTTTCCGCCATTGATGACTTTATGAGCTTCAGAGCATCAGATAATTCGAGGGGTTTGGGTGGAGAGGAGAGAGAAGAGGATTTAACCCAGTTGTTAATGGAGGATTTGAGTGCTAAATTGGGGATTATCATGGATAAATCTGGGATAGAACCGTCGTTTAAAGTAGGATTAAAGTTTAGATTTTTGCAGGCAGTAACGCAAGCTCGTTCGAATGTTTGGCCTGTAGAAACGATAACTGGGTCAGACATGATTAACCCAGAAATGGGACAAATGAATTCATCAGGTGGTTTTGTGTTTCGATTGTTGGTTGATCTGTAGATGGAGATTTTCCAACGGTGCTTCCCACTTCCCATTAATTCTTATGGAGAAGAATAAATGGAATTTGTGTTGTAAAAAGACGTGAATTCAGAGTTTTTAGAGGAGATAGAAAGTTGAAGATGAGATTTAAGCGGCAATTTAGGGGGGAATATATGCGGAAAGGGGGTAACTTTGAACTGTTAGAGAAATTTACGGGGAGATGAGCTAGAACAAGAGTGGTAGTGTTGAGTAAGAAGAGTTGAGAGTGGAGAATTAGAGTATTAATGTCGGAGTAAATTGGTAATGTGGCATGAGTTTGATGAAATATTTCATTTTGGCTGGTTTAACAAAATGTTATTATTGAGGGAGTAGTACTATAATTAGTTATGGTGGGATTTGAAGTGGTAATGGTAGTAGGACAAGCCATCCCATGTAGAGAATGTACGCGCCAATGCAAAAGGTTTGGACTTTACAAGATTCTCCTTTCTTTATTTGCTTCCCCTTTGCCCTTTATTTTTTTAGACTATTATTTTAAATTTTGTGCTCATTCCAATTTTTTTTTCCTTTGGACGAATAAGCAAGAAGGTAAGCAAAAGTTGGTTGATATATCTAGAGCTGGCTAAAGATGTCAATATTCAATGGATGATCCATCAGCCGCTCCACTCGAAAAATAAAAAACGGTGAAAAATCAAGTTAAATGGATGATGGACGGGAGGCGGGTGAACAAATGATTGGTGATGGGTAGAATTAGGGTGAAAAAGTTTCATCCATCACCCGTTTATCACCCGCTGTATTATTCATTTCTTACGTTTTCTTAAATGTCTAGCATTTTTATACATTAGTATATTTTTTCCCCTTTTGATTATTATTTGACATTTTTCATAAGCTTAGCTTATCTTAATTTGACATGAAATTAATGTATAAATTGTCATTTTGCAAGTTTGATTTATCTTTTTTTTTGTTTAAGTCTCTTAAATGGATTATCATCTTATCCACCCGGTTCACCGGCAGATGTGGATGGATGGAATACGGGTGATAGACTTATCGGGTCACGGATGGATGAGTGAAAGTTGGTCTAATCGGCTAATGACTCACCCGACCCAATTCCCACCTATTGTCATCCCGAGAGCTGTCAAAGTTGTCCCAACACGAAATCAACCCAATACCCGACCCGATAAAAGTTGACCCAAAATTGACCCAATTCGAGACGAACCTAACCCACAATTGACCTGAGTAATATTGATACGAAATTCTATATATCAGTTTATAATTTAATTTAGAATTTTATAGAAATATACTTTTACCTTCTAATATTATTTTTTTTGTTGTTTTGTTCATGTTATATTCCCTCTAATTATTATCCTATTTTGTTGATTAGTTTGATCAATTTTTCTTTTTACACATAATCCCACCTTATTTTATTTTTTTTTGAAAAGAACCATAAATCAAAAAGAAATGTTAGATAAAAGTTCTGTTTTTATATTCTCATTTTAATTTTTTATATTCCTTCATCCGAAATGTATATGACCATTACCTTCCCTAGTCAAAGGAACGCAAAAGCAAGCACAACCTTTATTCCTAGTCTTTACCAAGACCGACAAGGTGGTCAATATGCAAAAATAAGAATGTCTTATAGACTTGGTTCCGGACTTTTCGATACAACACATTTCTAAAGCACCATATAAAATGGCATCTCCGGAGATGAATGGATTGAAGACTCAATTGCAAGAATTGTTGAACATATGTTATATTAGGCCTAGTGCGTCATCTTGAGGAGCGCTTGTGCTTTTGTGAAGAAGAAAGATGGGAGTAGGAGATTATGCATTGATTATAGAGAGTTGAATAATGTGACGATAAAGAATAAGTATCCTCTGCCTAGGATCGATGCCTATTTGATCAGTTGAATGGAGCAGATGTGTTTTTGAAGATTGATTTGCGTTCAGGTTATCACCAATTGAAAGTCACTGATAAGGATATATCAAATACTGCATTTAGGACCAAATATGGTCATTATAAATTTACAGTGATGTCATTTGGATTGACTAGTGCACCGGCAATATTTATGGACTTGATGAACCGAATATTCCATGAGTTTTTAGATAAGTTTGTAGTTGTGTTTATCAATGTATCTTGATATCTTCGATGAGTGAAGAAAGCATGATGAGCATTTGAGGATTGTTTTAGAGACGTTGAAAAAGCATAAGTTGTATGCAAAGTTCTCTAAGTGTGAGTTCCTATTGGAGAAAGTAGCATTTTTGGGTCATTATGTGTCTACGGAAGGTGATTTTGTGGATTTTGCTAAGATTGAAGCCATTAGTGAGTGGCCCACGTCAAAGAATGTGTCAAATATAAGGATTTTTCTAGATCAGTTGGCTATTATAGGAGATTCGTGAGGGATTTTCCGAAGATAGCGAGACCCAAAGACGAATTTGATGAAGAAAGAGCCGAAATTCGAGTGGAATGCGAAGTGTGAGGAACCCTTTTAGACTTTGAAGGATCGTTTAACTTTTGCACCATGTTTTAATGCTGCCTAACAGTAATGAGGGATTCGAGGTCTATAGTGATGCTCCGTAGAATGATTAGGGATGTGTTCTGCAGCTGAATTGGAATGTGATCGCATATGCATTGCGCCAATTGAAGCTGTATGAGTCACGTTATCCTGCACATGATCTAGAATTCGCTGCCATCTCCGCATTGATGATTTAGAGATACTATTTGTATGGGGTGACTTGCAAGATCTTTAGGGACTATAAGACTTTGAAGTACATTTTTAGAGAATTTTTGTGAGGCTGGATCTCCTTGAGATTAGGAGCAAAGGCTCTTTTTACTTTTGGTCAAATAAAGGGCAAGGTGACAGTAGAATTGTTTCTAGAATTGACAGAGGAATTGCTAATCAGGAGTGATTGCAACATTGCAGTCATGTTAAGGATGTGTATCTGCCTTCTGCTCTATCTGACCACTGTCCTTTGCTATTTGATCTTCATAAAGATCAGCCTAGTAGAGGAAGGCCTTTTAGATTCTTAAATTGTCTTGTTGAGCATGTTTTTTTGTGATATAGTTGATAGTGGTTGGAAGCAATATGCTATTGGCTTTTTCATGCTTAAGGTTTGACAAAAGCTTAAGTTTGTGAAGCAAAATCTCAAAAGCCTTAAGAATAAGCATTTAACTAAAGTTTTTGAGTTTCTTGAACAAGCTCAATGTTCTCTTGTGCAAATTCAGAACAATCTTGATGTTGAATACTTTAATGATTCTTTACAGATCCACAGATCCAAGAGGCTGAAGTTGTTCAAAAAGCTAAATAATGGATGAATATCGAGGAAAGTATTTACAAGCAAAGGTCTAGAGTTGATCGGATTAAGCTTGGTGACTCTAATTCTTATTATTTCTTTTCTATTGTGAAGCATAGGCAATGCATAAATAGAATTAATTCTATTTACATTGAAACTGATAATCTCATGCATGATTCTAATATTGTTTCTGCTTAAATTTTGGCTTTTATACGAATTTATTGGGTTTCAGTGCTAGCTCCCTCCTTGTTGTTGACTTGAGTACTATGAGAATGGTAAGCATCTTTCTTTAAAGCTATTTCTCTTCTCCCTGCTGAGGTATCTACAGGTGTAATTGATATAGCTTTTACTGGTATTGGAGATGATAAAGCCTCTGGCATTAATGGATTTAATGCTCTATTTTTAAGAAATCCTGACATCTTAAAAAACCTGAGATATATGCTATTATTCTTGATTTATTCTCTCGTGGTGAAATTCTTAACTAGTGGGATTGTACCATTGTTACTTTGGTTCCAAAAGTGCAGAATCGTTCCTATGTAAAGTATACAAACCTATTGAATGTGCTCAATATTGTACAAGCTGATTTCTAAAGTTATCACTGCCGGACTTGCTAAAGTGGTTGGGTATGTTGTAAATGAGGCTCAAGTTGGTTTCATCCCTGCTAGAAAGCATATTGGTGATAACATCCTTCTAGCTAGTGAACTTATCAAAGGTTATACGCATAAAGTTAGCACTCCTAGGAGTATGCTTAAACCGGATCTCTGGAAGGCTTATGATTCTGTTGAGTGGAGATTCCTTCAATTTGTCCTTAGTGAACTCCTCATAAGATCTGTTTTGATTATGGGTTGTGTTACCACTGTGTCCTTAGGCTGAAGCTGGATTATGGGTTGTGTTACCAATGTTTCCTATTTTGTTTTGATTAATGGTTACCTACACAAACTTTTCCAGCTCAAAAAGGCTTAGGACAAGGAGACTACAATTATTATCATGCACCCGGGTGCACCGTGCGCATGGTGCACCCGGTGGCATTATTGTAATTAATGCGAAAATCTGGGCAAGAGTATAAGTATTAAAAGTTTGCCCCAATACCTTGTATATAGTTTAGCTCAGTTGGTCTTGAGGTTTATGTGTTTGGTAGTTGGTCATGGGTTCGACTCCCATACCAATCATTTATAATTTTTTTTACGTTTGTCTTTTCCTCTTCTTTTGGCTTTGAATCTCATTGTTTAATTTTTTTTTCATGTTTCTTCCATAGTCTTAGTTCTTATTTTAGCTTTTTTTTTATTTTATCTTTTTCAATTATTTTGCATATTGTTGTACTATAATTATTTTTTTGGAGGGATGTTGTATTATAATCGTTATTTTTAAATTTATTTTACGGGTAGAATATATAATTATTATAACACGTCTTTTTTCTTTTTAATATTTTCCATATTCTGTTACAATATATTTTTTATAAAAAATTAAATAAAAAACTTATTTTATTCTTCTTTGCTTCTCCACTCACTAACTTTTTTCATTTCTTAAAATACATTTCACTCATTTGATCAAAATGAGCAATCGCTTTTGTGCAGCAAGATCAGTAAACATTTCTGATCACAATCGAGCGATTTTATTTTACTCATTTGATCAAATGAGCAATCATTTTTGTGCAGCAAGATCAGTAAACATTCTGATCACAATTGAGCGGTTTATTTTATTCATTTGATCAAATGAACAATCTATTTGCAAAGGAAGATCGGTAAAGATTTTTGATCTTGAGTGAAGTAAAATAAATCTACTCATTTTGTACAATCAAAAACAAACAGTGAGAGTAAAAAATAAGGAAATGAGCAACATGATTTTCAAAGGAAAACATGGAAAAATATGTTTGATATAGTTCACATTATGATTTGATATTGAGTGAGTTAAATTAACTCTACTCATTTACAAAATGAACAATTTTATTTTACTCATTTTGATCAAATGAGCAGTTTATTTTGTCTTGGAGATAAATCAATCTGCTCATTTTAGCATGTTTGTTTTGATAAGTAAACATTCTAATCTCAAGTGAGGTAAAATAAATCTGCTCATTCGCAAAATGAGTCGTTTTATTTTACTCATTTGATCAAATGAGCAGTTTCATTTTACTCATTTGATCAAATGAGTAGTTTTATTTTACTCATTTGATCAAATGAGCAATTTTAGTTTACTCATTTGATCGAATGAGCAGTTTTATTTTACTCATTTGATCAAATGAGCAATCTTTTTTACACAAGAAGATCATTAAACATTTTGATCTTGAGTGAGGTAATAAATTTGCTCATTCACAAAATGAGCTGTTACTATGACTTAAATTTTTCTTATTATATATTTCTTTTCTTTTCCACTCTCTAACTTTTTCCAATTCTTTTTTCAATGTGGAGAAATAAAAACTAAACAAACAATAAGATACCCATTGAAAAATTAATGAAATACGAAATATAGCTTTGAAATGAGTAAATATGTTACTTAGTGCAAAAAATTCCTTAAATGAGCAAAAAACTCTTAGACTATTGCTCATTTAATGAAATTATATAATTTGTAGTCAGAAAAAAGAAGAAAATAAATAATATTATTTTCTAATTTGTAGTAGCTTAACACTGGTACGTGGAAAATAAATAAATGAGTAATTTATCTTTTAAATGAGCAATTATATAATTCTTTATTGATTAGTAAACATGTATCTACCGTGTCACAATGACGAATATATTACTAAAATGAGCATTATACATTTCAAATGAGAAATATATCTTAAAATGAGAAAATATATTTTCTAATGTGTTAAAATAAATACCAAATAGAGTAATCAGTTATAATACAAGTAAATGAGCAATATTGTTTTCGAATGAGCAAATTGATTATACTGGAACTTGAAAAATAACTAAATGAGCATCGTAACTTTCAAATGAGCAATAATATATTGCTTTTAAAAAAATAGGAATAAAAAGAAGATTAATAAAAAATGAGTTGAAGGAGGAAAAAAAAACAACAAAGAGTGGTAGATGGGGGATTCGAACCCGCGACCCTCTAACGCGGAGAGAGCATAGAGGCCCAACCACTGAGGTAGCTTTCACTTAGTGATGTAAAATGGAAGGAAATAGTATTAGAGCTGTATTGCTGAAGTTCGCGAAAATCACCAAAATGCCACCGGGTGCACCGTACGGTGCACCTGGGTGTACGGTTAGGACAAGGAGACCCTATGTCTCCCTTTCTTTTTGTATGGCGTATTTGTCAGGGTGTTTGCAAGATATGACTATTAACCCTGACTTTAATTTTCACCCTAGCTGTGAAATACTTAGGATCACCCATATGATGTTTGTTGATGATCTCTTGTTATTTGCTTAAGCTGACCTCATGTCAGTGCATCTCCACTTGAAAGATTTCCCGAAGTTCTTTGAAGATTCTAGTTTGGTGGCTAATCTCAATAAGAGTGAGGTGTATTTTGGTGGTATATCTGACTCTGAGAAAGCTTCTTTACAGGTTGTCCAAGGTTTTGAGAGAGGTTGTCTTCCTATCAGATATCTTGGAGTGTCTTTATCTTCTCAAAAGCTCACCGTGACTCAATCCAGACCCCTTGTTGAGAAGATCACAACTAGAATTGATTGTTGTACTTTTAGGAGCTTTCCTATCTCATATGCTTTTTGCCTGCCCCTTTTCTCAAAAATTTTGGCAGCAAGTCCTTGATTATAGAAAACCTGCCCAAAGTTTCTAGCAGGAGCAGCAATGATTCTTAAGTAATTGTAGGAAATGTACTACTACCTCCGTTTATTTTATTGACTACACTTTCCTTTCTAGGAAGTTTAAAATTAATGGCTACACTTCTCATTTTTCCCTTATTAGTAACTTTTTCTCTCTATCTCTCTCCTACCACTTTTTCTTACACACTTTTAGTCACTCATCAAAGTATTGGCTAGGAGTCCGTGAAATGAGAAGTGTAGCCAATAAAAAACGAAGGAAGTAGTAAAGGTCGAACCTAAGCTATGTTTTGTGCTGAAGCTATTTATAATATTTGGATTAAGAGGAATTCTCTTGTGTTTACAGGCTTATGCAAGCTTCCATCTACTGTTTTTAGAAAAATTGTTTTTCTTGTTACTCGTATATGCTTAGACAAGGATAGAGTTTTATTGATTTTCTCTTGATTTGTGTTGGTCCTTGGTTCTTGGTGAACCCTGCCTAGAAGGTGGCACTATGTTCCTTGAGTCCAAAGTTTTTGTACAGGTTGGTTGTTGGCTGCTGTAATTTTGTCGTTGAGAATTATAGTTTGTACTATATTCTTACTTTGGTATAAAATCTCTTATTTACCAAAAAAAAATTAATAATTATGCTTTGACCCCACTGAATAATTTTTTGGATCCGTCACTGTGAAGGCAACCAAATTCATTGATGTCTCTAACTTGATCATTGAAACCAAAAATCTTTGTGATATCGATTCCAATCAACAAAGTATAGAAGGTGTCAAAATTCAGAGTGTCATTCTTGATGCAGAAATAAATTTGCGGTTTTTCGAGAGTTTGAAGGTAGTTCATTGTTTGTGGGAGTCAAACAAGGTTGTAGAATTCTATGCTCGCGAAGGCCACATGTATTCTTGTTACTATTGCTTCGACGCTACGATATTAATTTTGTTGTTAAAGATCTAAAAGGATGATTTGATTTACTATTATTTTATGAGTTAGGGTTAATAGGGTATGTTTCAATAGAACAAGCTCTTAACCTAATTTTTCTTCCCTAATAGAAAGACAAATGTTATAGTAATCGTTGGGGCCATGTACAAGTTTCAAAAGTGTAAACTGTAAAGTGATATATGTCCTCTACTTTTCTCCTTTTTAGTTGAAGCAAAATGTTAATACTGTTATAATACACATTCCAAGTCAAAGCTAAGTAGCTAACAGCCTAACAAGACTTCTCAAACCATTAAACGTAATCATCTTAATGAAGACATAAGTGGACCTGAGTTCGGTTTAATTTCCTTACAGACGAAGCTTCGTGCCGTCATCTGCGCTGATACATTTACTCATTTACCGTAATTACTAATTGGCGTACTACACAACTGGTTTAATTTTCGCTCTGTAGTACCTTTAATTTTTAGCTAGAGGTAGTATCAATGTATCAGAGCCATTGAAACATTATGCTGCACATCAAATAAACATACAATTACACAGAGAATTATGTATTTTATTTTATTTTGTGTATGAAAATATGGTCATCATATTGCTGAATGTTGATACACTGATATGCACCAAGTAAAGCTTGGCTTACTGGTTTAAAGTTTAGCCTCATGACTTAGGTTATGAGATCAAATTCTATTATGGGGCGTTTGATTCTCATAATTCAGGTATTAGGTATGGGTTTGGAATGAGCTAAACCCATACCATGTGTTTGGTTGCAGATTTTATGATTTTAAAACTCACACCTCAAACCCATGAGGTATGGGGTTTAGAAACCCTTGGGGGAGGTGGATATGGCTCATTCCAACCCCTAGGTATCAATTAACAAGAAAGACTAACAAATATTGCAGTTAATAAACTCCTTTAATGATCTTTCGTGATGTACCATAAAGGCTCAATATGTAATTTTTTTTTCTTTTCTCTAATATGAGTTAATTAAAATAGCTTTGATAGTAGAGATACTTCCTCCGTTTCTTTTTAATTGCAACAAACTCAAGTGGGTGGACTCCTAGGCGAAATTTTGGTGTGAGTATGAAAGGGATGGAGGGAGAAAGTGAGGCATGTGATGAGGAGAGAGATAGAGAGAAATGACTTGTAAAAAAGGAAAGAAAACATTTGTTGCAATTAATTTGATACTTCCATTTTCGGCAAATGTTGCAATTAAAAAGAAACAGAGGAAGTATTTTTTTTCTTGTAATCATATAATTTTGCAATTTTTTTTTCTTTTCATTAAATTTGTGTTTGTGTGATTTTTTTTTCGTTTACGTGTTAGTCATCATTTTTTAAGAAACACAATGACTAACAAAGGTGTTTAGGCTATGATTATTTTCCATGTCCTATCTAGTTTATTTTTCGAATTTTCCTTCACAAACTACATTCACATGATGATCTTTTTTTCTTCTCAATTTGCTACACACACAAGTGTATTCATATATAGAGATAATTTTTCTCAATTTGCTAATCACCAAGAACCATATTTATATAATTTATTTTTCTCAATTTTCTAATCACTAAGAACCATATTTATATGATTTTTTCTCATTTTGTTGATCACCAGACATTGAATGCATATGATATTTCTTGCAAAAAAAAATTTTATTTTCTTTTATTTTCTAAACTTGTGCGAATTTATAATATTATTTTGTAGCATGGTTCATAATTTGTTGGTCTTGGAAAAATATAGCCAAAATTCACCCTTACATATGTAAATATTATAAGATAATATAAAAAGTAGAGGGGGAAAAATATTCGTGATATATGTGAAATGTTATTTTATTTGATTCTTGATTTTAAAATGTTTTAAACCAAATAACTAGTAGGGTATCATTTTCATTCCAAAACTGAAACCAAACACATGGTATTAGGAATCAAGTTCCAACCCTATACCACCCTGGTTTGATTCCTGATTCCAAACCCATACCACCTTGTGAACCAAACAGGGCATATGGGGTGGGAGTTTCCTGTACTTTCTCCCTACTCCCAAATGCCTGACCCGCAAATATTAGACAAAAAATTGAGTTGGTTGAGGTTTGATCATGGTAGATTCAATTAATTGTAAAAACATATTATAACTCATTTCTTAGCTTAAAAACCCCCTTGATAAAAAAAATTAAACAATTCTTGACAACAATGAAACTTTTACTGTGTGGCATAATCAATTAGGACACCTTGGCACAAGCAAGATGACAAGAGTAGTTCGGAGTTCAAGTGGACATCATTAACTAACATAAAGAATGCACTCCTGAACGACCACCATCGTACCGCTTATTCACTTGGTAAATTGATCATTTGACCTTCCAAAAATAAACTTGCTCACAAGAACCTCGCCTTCATGGAAATAATTCAAGGGGACATTTTCGAAAGGGCCAATACACCCCGTGTGCGGACAATTAAGATATTTTCTTGTTCTAATTGATGCTTCCACACGATGGTCCTATAAAACCCTTATATCAACAAGAAATGTTGCTTTTGGGGAACTTCTTGTCCAAATAACTCGTTTAAGAGCTCAATTCCGGACTATCCAATTAAGAAAATTTGACTTGATAATGCCGCATAATTTACATCCCGGGCATTTGATGATTGATGCATGTCAGTTGGATAGATGTTGAACGTCCTGTTGTTCATGTTCACACACAAAATGGCCTTGTGAAGCATTTATAGAGTGATCTACAATTAACCGCTAGGCCATTTCTCACGAAATCCAAACTTTCATTTTCTACACTTGGGGACATGTTACTACATGTTGCTACCTTGCTACGATGAGGACCGAGCAGAAATCATGATCTATCCCCATTACAATTAGTGGTTGGCAAGGAACCAAATATTTGTCACCTACGTATATTTGGGTTTGCGGTCTATGTTCCCATAGCACCACCATAACATACTAAGATGGGACTGAAAGAATATGTCCTTGACAATTTCCGCAATTACTAAATATAAATAGGAATATAATTATAGAGATTATAAGTTAATTATTTTAGTAATCGTATTCACTTCCTAGATAATAATTTATATTGATTAGTACGCCAATATGATTGAGCCTGCAACTTGAATAATTAATCATATGAGGTCACACTTTGTAACACTGATTAAAAGAGAATTAAAAACCAAGTTGGGCCTATAGTGGACGGGCCAACTAGTAGGATTAGAGTTTTCTCAAGTTAACCTAATCCAAGGAGAGTTAGGGTTTCCTACTTCAAGATGGATTAGGAGTGATTATTCTTTTCTATATATATGGATAGGAAAATTTGCACAAAACCACCTTAAGTTTTCACTTATTTAGAAACTCCCACATTTATGTTTTTTTTCCTAAATTTCTACCTAAACTTTACCAAACCTTTATAAACTGCCACCTTTTGACGGAATTTGCCTAACTCCGTTACTAGTGGGCCTCATATCAGTCCAATATTTTGCTTTTCCCCTCCAAGCTCCTCATTTCCCCATTTATCTCTCTAATCTCTGTCTCTTCCTCTTCCCACCTTGATGACTTACTTTTGAGCTCAAGTTATGCACACATCTAAAACAATAGTTCATATCTATCCTCTAACAGATAAAACCCAACTTTCTTTTCCTCGTTCTTTTCTTTAGAGTTTCAACCAAAAGACTCAAACTTTATTGCTTTTATTACAATTTAGGTGCATCTTCCATGGTTCTTTTCACCAAGAAATCAGGAAAATTCCCTAGAATTCCAAATTCAAAAATCAAAATCAAAATCAAAATATGGATATCTTTATCAGTGATATGTTCTTCCAGTTCAAAAATCAAAATCAAAATCAAAGCTCTATGATTTTCTACATCTTTTCAGTCTTCACCAGTGATATGTTCTTCCAGTTCTTGTTTCAAATCTGATTAACCATGACTTCAACAAGTACTGAATACAAAATTCAAGAAGCATCCCCTATTGGCCTATTCCATCCCAACAGAAAAGAAAATTTTTAAGGCAATCACCATAGCAGGGTTTTACCTTGCCAGTTGAAGCTCCATATCCCGAGTAATCATAGCTGCAAAGCAATGTAAAACTGTTAGTTATTCAATACAAAAAAAGCCTTTTGAACAGTGCTCAAGTTGCTCAAGCAAGATATAATGAAGCTAATTGTAACTGATGAAAAAACCAGAAATACAATTTTCAATAATCCTCAAGCAGTCCAAACACATTCGGGTACATTGTATTAAGAAGAATAGAACCCTGTATTGATTCATATGTTAAAAAGGGCCTATTTCGCTCCAGATTTTGATATTCTGTAAAGAGGAGAATGACAATTACCTGAATTTGCATAAAAAAATCAAAGCTTTGTAAGCTTTGCTCCTCCTATAATGGTGATAGCGAGGTAAATGGGGGGGAATAGTTGATGAGTTGTTGCAGGGAAAATCTCATATATAAGAAGGGGAAGTGAGTTGTTTGGAGGGAAAAACAAAAGAAATAACTGATGTGGGCCCCCACCACTAACGGAGTTAGGCAAATTCCGTCAAAAGGTGAGAATTTATAAAGGTTTGGTAAAGTTTAGGTAGAAATTTATGAAAAAAGAACATAAAGGTGGAAGTTTCTATATAAGTGAAAACTTAAAGTGGTTTTGTGAAAATTTTCCATATGGATATATGGGAGAAGAAAAAAGACAGAAGAAAAAGTTAAGAGTAACTTTTACTGTATAATTCAGAGAAAAGAATCCCAGATCTCTGCTAGAGTTTTTGGCACCATATCCCTTAAAAGTAAGAGAGTGAAATGGTTCATCCTCTTCCGTTCTATCAGACATGGGAGTTTTAATTAGTGCTCGTGGACTAAATAGAGGGACTAGAATTGAAGTGCTTGATCTCTAAAGGTGTTCAGTTTGTTAGCTATACTTTGGAGTATTTCTTCCTGCTAACTAGTTGAAGTCACGCATCAAGGGTTATCTATCTAAACCTTGTTATTGAGACATACTCCCTCTGTAACAGTTTATTGGCAACAATTGGTTTTGCACGCATTTTCAAAAAGCGGTTTAAGAGATTAGAGGTTACTAATCTTGAAAATATTTTTGATTAATTTATTCATTGACATCCTTAAATCTCTTCCTTAAAACGCGTGCAAAACCAATTTTTGCCATTAAACCGTTACAAAGGGAGTATTAATCTATGCATGCAATCTTGTTATAGATGTTAGGAAAGTAGTAGCTTCCCGAATTCTACTATTTGCATCTATGTGTTCCTACAGGGACAACAAAGAAGGTTGAGAATCTATATATCCCTCATAAGATATCTTTTAATCATTAACTGGTGCTTTATTCACCACTCGATTTGCGGACTATCACTTTAACGAGATCGTCTTAACGATCTCAAAGGGGGATAATGTAAACCCATAATAAAATGAATTATCTTGAAAATCACAAAGTTATGTCTTACCTTGAGCCACGAATAAATGATTCTGAACAAGAAGTGCGAAAGATTGTACATTTGCAAAACATTGTAATTAATTTTTAGATGCATTCACTGTCTTTAAAAGGGTGAAAAAGTCTCATATACCAGCTGCAAATACCCCGACACAGGTTGAAATTCCCAAATGTCAACCTGAAAATCCACATATAGATGAGTCTACGACACGCAAAAGACATGGTAGGCCGCTTGGTTCCAAAGATTTGAAATCGTGACTATCCAAAAAGGCAAAGATAAGCAACAAAATGAGTAATAATTCAAAAGCAGTGGAAAACCCTAAGTGAAGAAAATGTCATCGACCCCCAAAAATTGACTAAGGGGTTCAGATGGTACATCTGAAGTTTAAATGTGAAGATGAAACCATTGATAATCATGAAATATCAATAAATTACGTGAACACTAGAATGCAATGGGATCGAATAAGAACATCAGTCGTTGACATATTTGCGTATTCGATTGCCACCAAAATCTTCACTGATATTAAGGACACTGAACAAGGTCCATCAACGAATGTCGAACAAGTAATGATTAGCCAAAATGGAAAGAAAACATCAAGTAGCATTAAATATCTCTTACAGATCGAGAAGTTTTCAGTCCCATAGCAAAAACTCTAAAAGGGGTGAAACCTATGGGATATAAATGGGTGTTTGTACGAAAGCGTAATGATAAAAATGAAATTGTGAAATACAAAGCTAGACTTGTAGCTCAAGGTTTCTCGCACCAGGAATTGACTGTGAGGAAACATATTCACTAGTGATGGATCACGACACTAAGATTCATCATTAGCTTATTAGCATCTAAAGGCTTGCACACACGCTTGATGGATGTAGTAATCGCATACCTTTATGGATCGCTTGATATAAGCATCCATATGAAAATACCAAAAGGGAAATAGGTATCATTATAATCGCAATCTATGTCATCGATGATCTAAACATCATCGGAATATCGGAGGAATTGAAGAAATAATTAAGTATATGATGAAAACTTTTAAAATGAAAGATCTTTGAAAAAACAACCAAACTTTCTCCGATTACAAATAGAACATCTACATTCTCATTCACCAAGATTATTATGCTAAGAAAGTATTACGAAGGTTTTACATGGATAAAACACACCCACTAAGCTCCCCCATGGTTGTTTGTTCGTTAAATATTAAGGACGATCCATTCTGACCTCGAGAAGAAGGTGAAAATGTACTTGGTCCTTAAATACCATTTTAAGTGTCATTGGAGCTTTAATGTATCTAGCCATTAACTCTAGGCTAATACCGCATTCTTTGTCAACTTGCTCGCAAGATATAACTCTGAGCCTACGAGACGGATGGAAAGACCTTCCACTGTTATGTATGCGGGACAACAAATCTAGGGTATTTTACCCAAGAAATGGAAATCTTATTCACATTGGATATGATAATCTTGGTTATTTATCTGACCAGTCAAAGAAAAATAAAAAATTACAGACAAGTTATGTCTTTTGCTATAGAAATACAACAATTTCTTGGAAGTCAAAAAAACAGACACTAACAACAACTTTGTCCAACCAAGCTGAGTTTATTGCACTTTATGTAGCCGGTAGGGTGTATGGTTGCGACCATAAAACATATAGTGAAAGAATGTGGTATTGATAGGGTTTAGTCGTATCACCTAATCAAAGATAAACCTACAGTCCTCTAACTATGGTAGTCAATGGAAGCAGGGTCGAATCCACAGGGAGACAGAAGTTCTAAATTAAAATTCAACCAATTCAGCTACTTCAGAAGAAATCAGGGAAGAATTAATTAAACTAATGAATAAACTACAGAAGACGGAATAAATCGAGGATTTAACTATGGGCTAAAAACCTAGGGTATTAGGTCGGTCCACCATGCTTATACCAATCAAAAAGGGTCAACTACTATCAAAACCTAAGTCAAGAGTCGGGGGATTAGAGCCTATGTTGAGCTATGGTTAAGACTCAACGCTCATAGTTCAACATACGCCGCATGTTCACTAACGTAATCAGAACTACTGACGTGTCCTAGGCCTCTAGTCGTAAGACGGATTTGTGCAAACAACTATTAACCACAAGCAATCAATGAAATTGTACACTGACATTAATTACTCTATAAGAACAAACCACATCACAATCACTCTAATCAAACCCTAGAAATTGATAGAAATCTAAATCACAATCATGGTATAAACATGGCTTTCCTATCTAACACCCTAGAAAGAGAACTACTCACTAATAATCGAATTGACAACAACAAAACTAATATGAAACCCTAACAATTGCATCATGAATAATTAAATAACTAAGCTAAGCAATTAAGAATAATAAAAGAGATTAGGGTAAGAAAGAATACCAATTGACAGAAAGCAGGAACTTTTATTGAAATCGAAA
Source organism: Patellifolia procumbens (assembly GCA_947645195.1). NCBI lineage: Eukaryota > Viridiplantae > Streptophyta > Magnoliopsida > Caryophyllales > Amaranthaceae > Patellifolia > Patellifolia procumbens. The sequence continues at coordinate 424,644 of CANSGD010000542.1, read as the reverse complement.
TAGGTTTGATCACCTTTAATCTAATCTAAAGTGTTTGAATTAAACTAAGAACAATGAGAAATAACTCTAGTCTAAAGCAGTAAAAAGATGAATAAAGATGTCTCTAAATAATGAAGAAAAAGGTATTTATAATACCCTCAAGTCTAATTAAAAACGGAAACAAACGACGAAATTTCGCGAATAAATGTGCCAGACCCGATCGGGCCCGAGGTATCCACCCGATCGGGCCGACACCCAACTCAGCAAACTTTGTCTCTTGGGCTTTGAAATAGCAGTAGCGCAGCAGCAACAGTTATGCGATTATTGCAGCCCACCCGATCGGGCCTGGGAGCAAAATGGGCCAGCGAAGTCGCCTCCTCAGCAGCTCCAAAACAAGACCTATGAGCATCCGACCAGATCGGGTCGGGCAGGAGACACCCGATCGGGTCTGGGCACATGTGTCAGTAGAGCTGTCGATTCGGGTGTGTGGGTCGGGTTCGGGTCGGGTCATGTCGAGTCGGGTGTTGCTCGGGTCGGGTCAAGTTCGGGTATCCAGCTAGATAGGTCGGGTCGGGTCACTTTCGGGTCGGGTTGGTTCGGGTCTAATTCACTTCTGGGTTCAGGTCGGGTTTAACCCGGGTCGGGTTAGTCTTGGGTCGGGTTTGGTTCGGATCGGGTTTGGAACAGGTTATGACGGTTAAATTCGGGTTTGGGTTAGGTTCAGGTCAGGTCTATGTCGGTTCGGGTCAACCTCGGATCGGGTTATGCACGGGTCGGGCCAACCTCGGATCGGGTTATGCCCGGGTCGGATCAACCTCGGATCGGGATATGCCCGGGTCGGATCAACCTCGGGTCGGGTTATGCTCGGGTCGGGTCAACCTCGGGTCGGGTTATGATCGGGTCAACCTCGGTTCGGGTTATGCCCGGGTTGGGTCAACCTCGTTTCGGGTTATGTCCGCGTCGGGTCAACCTCGGATCGGGCTATAATCGGGCCAGGTCGATCTTGGATCCGGTAATGTATGGAGGTGTAAAAAATTAATCCGACCTGATAATCCGATTTGGTTCGACCATAACCCGATCGGGTTTGACTCGAGTTGATATGTATCCGAAACCCGACTGTTACCCGATACTGGTTTGACCCTCTATGATCCGACTCAAATTCGACCGATATCCGACCCTTAGTCTATCCGAAACTCATTATACCTGATATTAGAAGATTCGAATCCGACCGGTATCTGACCCGAAACTTACTTGAACCCGTTTGGATCCGACATTTATCCAATCAAACCCGACTTATTCTCATCTGATCAGTTGTTGACCAACCCTGTATAATCTCATACAACCTACAAATTTGTTTCTGTTTATTGTTATCTGATTAGACTCATTTTATTTTCATATGATCTATTGTTGACCCAAATTGATACAACCTAATACAACCCAAAGTGACTCAATCTTATCTGCTATTATCCGATTAATTAGACTCAGCTTATTCTCACAAATCCATTGTTGACCCAACCTGATACATTCTTATACAATTAGACTTAACTTATTCTTGATTCGATCTTATATAATCCAAGAAAATCTAATTTAATACTCCCTCCATTTCTTTTTGTTTTTCCTACTTTCCTTTTTAGTCCATTTCTTTTTGTTTGTCCTACCTTTTCATCTTTCCTTATATAGAAAAATTATATTACTCATTTACCCATACTTTATCACTTTTTGGTCCACATGTACCTTATAATCTTCTCTCACCTATTTTAATCACCAATTTACTATAAAATAAGTGAACTTTTTAATTGTTGTCCCCACCCACATGTGTATCACTCTCCTTGGCATTTGGAGCTACAGTAAATGGGACAAACAAAAAGAAACGGAGGGAGTATGTACTAGTATTCTTTAACTTGAAATAGTGTATGTTGTCAATACTCATTCTTAATAGTTTCTAAATGTCTTAGCTATTCAAGTTTATATTTTTATATTCTTAACTCGTTTTTAATTTACTTGTTTAAGACAAAAGGTAAATATTGCACCCAAGTATTACATAAAATATCTAAAACTGAAAATATTATATTAACATAAATATTAATTACACCAATTGATGCAAAATTAGTACTATTTAATAATATATTGAGTATTAAATTACACTCCCAAACATTTATTATTGCTCTAATATTGATGATACATAGTTCTAACTATCTTACACATATTGATGATTGGTCTGATACACGAATCTTAACTATCATAAACGTATTGATGATTGATATAATATACTAATATTAGCTATCGTATATTAATTTAATATATCGATGATTGATCTAATAAATTGATCTTAACTATATATCAATACAGAATTTAGATCAAGCAAATGGTTAACATTTACGTATTAGTTCAATCATCGATAGATTAGTGTATTAAATCAATCAAAGATATACTCGCTATGTCAATATATATGATAGTTAAGGTCAATGTATTAGATCAATCATCAATATATTACATCAACGCATAAAATAGTTATGATTAGTGTATTAGATGGATCAATACCTTACATTAATGTAAAACTACTTATAAGATACTTGAAATAATCTATATATTAGATCAATTATAAATATATTAGATCAGGAACTAAGATAGTGAAGATCAATGTATCATATCCCGTTACAGTTCATCATCTATATATTAGTGTATTAAATCAATAATCGATATACTCGCTATGTCAATACATATGATAGTCAAGGTCAATGTATTATATCAATCATCAATATAATAAATCAACGTACAAGATAGTTAGGATTAGTGTATTAGATGGATCAATCATTAATACTACCTTCGTTTTCCAAAAGATGTTACACTTTTTTTTTTACGCGTATCAAGGGAGTGATCTAAAGGTGTAAACGAGCAAATTATTCGACGAAATTTTAATACAACCAAGAATGAGATTGTATATGGCGTGTCCTAAAATTTCGTCGAAAAATTTGCTCGTTTACACCGTTAAATCGCTCCCTTGATATGCGTGAAAAAAAGTGTAACATCTTTTGGAAAACGGAGGTAGTATATTAAATCAATATGCGAGATAGTTAGTCAGGATTAGTGTATTAGATGGATTAATAATCAACTAGTCTTATATGCACGCGATGCGTGCGGAAGCATAAAATTAATAGCGCAAGCTTCCTTTCTAACCTCCAGCATTTCTCTCCCCATCTATTTCCTATTTCAAAATCTCTGGATCATTTTTCATATTCATTCCGCCAATGGCCAATATGGTGTTCTGTAATAAAACACGACAAATAAGCAATCAATTACTCTCTACAATGCAATACCCACATCTAAAGAAAAAAACTCCTTGTTTCGAAACAATAAATTCCGGCAGTTTATCCAAACAAACTGACAAATCAAGAAAATAAGTTTTAAAAAATAGCAAATCGAAAAACCGATCAAACAATGCAGTTTAAATAAATAAACAACATTGCCAATTTACTGAAATAACAACAAAATAAGTCCAAACAATATCATTTTTATTTTTATTCAGATCATTATGTGGTTGCTTCACAATCTAGATGTTTCAGTAAATTTGTTGGGTGTATATATAATGGCATTTTGGAAGGCAAATCGAAGGCTTTGTATAAATCAAACAGAAAAAATGCACTCAAAGTCTCAAACGATGACGCAGAGGATGCAAAAAATGTACATTAATTTAAATGAGACAAAACATCTTACCTTTGCCAGATTTTCTGATCATTGAAATGCAAGAACAACCTACAATATCAAAACGCAAGCAATTAATAACTATTGTGTATTGGAAAGTTAAAATATTCCTTAAAAAAAAGTTAAAATAGAATGATGCTTTAGTATTAAGATAGAGAAACTTCAAAAAATGCACCAAAAATAAACCACAATCTAACACAATCTTGTTTGTAAGGATCACAATTTCACATAATGTGACATTGGGCGTTTCTCTTCGTTACAATAACATTGATAGGTACTTGGATGTATACTAAAATAATCAGAGCAATGCATTTAAATTTATGAAATCAGGATAAATTAAAGTATCAACAGCTAGAAATCAGAGAGAAATTGAAATATGTGAACTGAATCACCAAATTTCCAGTTTGTTTTCCTTGAATCAAACAATGCAGTTTAAATAAATAAACAACATCAGCATGGGTTTTCTGATACTACTTTCATTGCTGGGTTTGGAGGAGAATGAGAGTTTTTCAAAGTAGAATAAACGATTTTGAAAACTGATCAATTTGGTAGAGTAATTATTTGTTTCTAATTAAATAAATGTCAGATGATATATAACCTTGATTTTAGGAGAAGATAGTGGGTAGAATATATTTTTTTTGTTGAAATCGTGGCCTATGATTAAGGTTGGGGTAGTTTTTTTTAATGGAAGTTGTGAGCAATTTAATTTATTGTAGTAGTCAATTTTAAAGTAGCAGTTAGGATATCTTTTATTATTGTTATTGTGTTTAATTTTTAATTAAAAGATGGGGTGTGGGGTATATATTATTGTTTTAAACGTGGGGTGTGGGGGGTAGTTATTAGATTGTGTTTAATTATTGTTTAATTTAGGATTAGATAGTGGGTTATTAGATAGTGGGTTTGGGGTGTGGGGTTTAATTAAACGTAATGAAAGGTGGGGTGGATGGGTTTTTATTTGGGGGGAGTTTTGTTGTTTTTTCAATACTAAAGGGTAAGGGTAAAATGGGCAATCCAATAAGTTTGGTGTCCCACCCTTCTTCCCTTACAATATAGAGATATATCTTTGCACTACTGACTTTTATTGAATGGTACTTATTTTTACTGAACTGAAATTATTGTAAGGTAAACTGAATATAGCCTAAACTGATCATAATAGTAATTAATATTTGAAAGAATATTTTTTATTATACGAATTGGATATCTTCTGTCAAATATTGATTTGATATTATCACCGAACAAAAAAAGATATTGATGTGAAATTTGTTTAGCTCTAGTAATAACCCCATATACCACAATCCCTAAGAATCATTTAAGTGGCAAATCAACCGTTAGATAGAAAAATCAACGAACAAGAAAGAGAGATGGCTAAGGACATGGATCGCTGATGTCAACAAAATTGTTGCAAAAGCATCGGACGGTCCTCATGAATTTAGGGTTTTCTCTCTATCCTCCTCCCTCCAATCCAGCCGCTGCTTAACTTTCTTCAGACCAAAAGCTTTGATTTGGTCTTCCTTCACTCACCATCTCATCAGTTGCCAAATTTCAATTGTATACCATTGTCTTATTACCAATCCACTCTTAGATACCATTCCCTCATACTCTCTAATATACCATTGTCTTATACATCCACTATTCTTTTAGCATTTTGCAATTTGACCAATTTTAAGAATTAGTTATCTCCCTGTTTCCTACCAACTTTGCATTTGTGAGCTTCTATAATTCATATATTTCTATAACGTGACCCTGTTTTCCCCGTGTTTAACTCACTTAGCGTCTTGTTACAATTCAGATCTCATTTTATTTTTCCGTTTTTCTTATTTGAATTCTATTTTATTTTTTGTTCAATATCATTCATAGCAATTTACCTGTTAATGACTTTTAATGTTTTTATTGTTTTGTACTAATTTTATTAAAGTGTTTCTTCATAATATTTGAAGTTTTTTTGGTTCAATATTATGTTCATGGTATTTCGTCCTTTATTTCATCTTTTAGTTTTAGATCTGATTTTTTTTTTCGTTTTTCGGTTATGCTTTTATTTATTTCCTTTTCAATTTTACAATGTCATATTGATAGTGGCTACAATATAATTATTTCAATCTCAATCCTTTATTTTGATAAACTAATCCTCTTTGCTAGATTTAATTAGTTTTTAAAAACATTGATTTTTGATAAAAAAAAAACACAAACCAGTTCTTTTCGTCTTCCTTGCTATCCTTCTCCTTTGTTTGATTGTTTTCCTTCTTATCTCCTTCTCTTTTTTTTTTTATCTTTTTCCTCAACTCTTGAAAAAATATTACTCAAAACTTGAAGATGTTTCAATCCATGGTCATTAAAACAGAGAATGAGAAAAATAAATAATACCTTGCTTCCCTACAGTTGCTCGAAATTACCTATGTCAATTGATAGCTAAAGATAGATTTTTTCATCCCAAAGTAATTGAACAGAGAACAAACAATAATGGGTTGAATAATTAAAGTAGAAGTAATGGGAAAAAAAGCAAAGAAGTTTAGAAGATGAAAATGGTAGATTCTTGGAGTACTACACTGTGGTCTGTAGCAGTTTCTATCTTTTTCTTTTCCTTTTTTTGTGTCTTAAAAACTAAATCTTTTTTTTGGGAGGTTGTTAAATCTACTAAATGAACGGACAAGATGAATCCAACAAAAATAGAAGTCTGAGATTTGATTAATTATAATGGCTACAATATTATTGTAAGTTTGTAACCATTGTAGAATTGTCATGTATTTTGACATCTTATCTTGAAATTTATATTATAGGATGATGCTACAATTTATTGTAGCCACTATAAATATTTAAATATAAATCTTTCACGAGTTATAGGCTTATCTTGGCCATTAATTTAAATGATTTAACAAAAAAAAGTTAAATTTATTAGAAATTAATTATATTTAGAATTCCTAACCCTTACGAAGAAGATGCAAATTAATGAATATTAGTGAATTACAGTGTTTTTCAAGAGTCAAAGAATGGTCAAGATTAATATATACAAATTGATGGTTCAGATCTAACCAATTAGTTGAAAAACTTTTCCATTTTATCTGATTTTATTATTTTCCTCATATTTATCTATTTTTGTTCAATATCATGGTCGCGGGCAATTCCTACTCAACTAAAGTTGAATTACACTAAACTGAATTAAAAACAGAACATGAGTGATTGATAAAAGTAAATGTTCAATATAAATACAAGTAAATATCAATAATTTGGAATGTTAATTGATAGATAAAAGTAAGCTGGTTTGGATTGTAATTTGACGTTTGATCTTGTTAACGAATGCCTTTGGAGTGTTAATCAACATATTTTCGAATTATGAAATGTTATTGGGAATCAAATTAATTTATAAATAATGATTTTAGAAATAAGAAAGAGTTGCCAATGTTAAAGAATAAGTTAATACAACAAGTTGTATTTGATAATCAACTAAAATTGTAAGTCATTTCATTCA